>OX359273.1:10137500-10350000 GCA_947179155.2 Hedera helix | reverse complement strand
GAGAGAATTTGACAAACCCTCAGAAGGAGAAATGAAAAATAAAAATATACAGAAATACTTCTAAGATCCCAAACTCTAATTACAAATAGCACAACAGTTGGGAGATAAGTGCCCACATGATATCTGTGCAAAAACAACTGTGACCATCATCCCTAGTTTATAAGGGATCCAAAGGTAAGTACTACAGTCCCGAGGAAATGAAATTCGAAGGGCTAGAATGGGAACCATTCCGCTGAAGATTAAACTTGCTTCTAATCACCCTGTTTCAAAGTGAGTTAGGCTCCACGGTTATCGCTATTTACCTAGCTTAGTCAGTTATGAAGATTAGAATATTACAACTTTGAAGAGTGACCAAAATTGACATGCCTACAATAGTCCGAATCTCTTTCACTCTTCTTTAGGGGCATATTGACCACTTGGCAACTTACTTTGTTTCTCAACAAAAAGAATACTTCTGCAGCTCAAACTTCGGAAACTTTTTGGGACCCAACTGAAATTTTCCTCGGCATTTCACCACCAAATCGATGGACAAACTGAAGTTGTTAATTGTAGTTTGGGCACTTGATTAGAAGTCTGGTAGGTGAGTGCCAAGGAAATTGGGATTTGTTGTTACCTAATGCGGAATTTTCTTATAATAGCTCGGTTAATCGGTCAACTAACAATAATCCTTTTGAATATGTTCATAGTTTTACTTTTACTTTTACCTCTCGTCAGCCCATTGACCGTGTATCACTTCTACCTGATTTTCATCCTTCTGAGTCTGCTGATTCGTTTGCTACATACTTGTGATGTCCATGCCAATGTTAGACAAACAAAAAATGCATTACATAATGAAGATTATAAACTTGCTGCTAATGTTCGTCGTAGATATATTGCATTTAATGAAGGAGAATTTATTATGGTTTGTGTGCACCCGAAGCACTTCACTAAACATGCTTTCAAAAAATTACATGCTCAAGTAATTGGACCATATCGTATCCTTCGTAAATTGGGCCCTAATGTTTATTTAATTGATTTACCTACTGAAATAATTATTAATCCGGTATTCAATGTGGAGGATTTATTCCCTTACTGAAGTACTTTTGAGTCTCCCAGTTTATGTGCAGGTATTTCGACAAGGGCTACTAGTATGCATTCCAAATTCCATTCCAGCTGTTCCCATGTCACCGCAGCTTGAACAGATCGAAGATGTGCTTACAGATGAGATCATTGCATCACACAATGGAGGATATCAACGTCTTCTCATTAAATGGAAAGATTGTCCAAAGTTTGATGCAACATGGATTAACAATAGATAAGGTAATAATTTTGTCACCCGTCTACGAGGAGAGGACTAAAAATAACATGATTTTCCATGTCCTTCCACCCCCCTTTGTCTTATCTAACCTTGTTCAAGAAAGCTTGTAACTGGAGATGATGAGCCACCACGACTTAGAAATAGTAGTATCAGCACAGAATATTGCAATGGGTTCCGAATCTGATTAATATTTCTCACTCGCGGCAGCTTTCATCATCTCATCTGTTCTAGTAATGGCCCCTTATAAGCCCTCTTTTTTGCTCTAGTTATCCCCATCCTCCTTTAAAATTAAACTTTAGCTGTTTCAAACCCATTTAAAAACAAAAACAAAAACAAACGAGACGGACAAATGTCTCTGTGTCTATATATATATATATACACACACACACACATACACACACATATATTACCTATAAACTTCTAAATTAGTTCTTGCGCTTAATATTCATAATCATATAACTACTAGGTAGTTAGATAATTTAACGTTTTATGGTGATTTGGCGTGAGGTTTGATGTTATTACGCAGTAAAGGTGGATTAGTCATGTGACAAAAAACAAATTTATACTAAGAGAGTGGATAAGCATGATAAGGAGTGGAAATAGCTGGTCCTTAATTTGTTAGTGACCATGCTATTCACTAAGTTAACTATTTTCTTAAATAGAATGCTTTTTACCATGTTAAATATTTTCTTAGAATGTTTTCACTAAGTTAAAAAATCTTAGATAGGATGCTTTTCAACAAGTTACATATAACATTTAAGAAATTCCACCACAAATGTTCTGGCCAAGAGTAAAACGAATTAGGCAAGAAACTTACAGCATGGCATACAACGAAATATTAGACTGCCAAACTGCAGCCAAGATAGGAAACAAGTTAAAAGAAACTTACAGCATAGAATACTGCAAAAACCTCTGATTGTGTAAAACTCCAGTCTGACGAATTGTTGCTCACAAAGAATGCTGCCACTACCATAAACAGAACACCAAAAGCGTATGCATACGCTGTCACGGTTATACTAGCAGGATACTTTGTTAATATGGGAGCCTGAATTATTTTCCAGCAAAAAAATCGCGATCATCAATATCAGCTGTGTTAATTAAACCCACATATAATAAAAGGCTACATTTTATGACAGGCTGGTGGCAGAATATAATTTCAACACATGTTATTTAAAGTGCATATATATATACTTCAATACCTGAATGGCTAGATAAGCTGCCATGCACATACAATTCCCTATTAAGCATAAGACACCAAGGTACCATTTATCCAGCCCAAATTTGAGAAAACTATATAATAGCCATCCAGCGGGTTCTGGTTGGCCCCTGGCACTTATTTCACTGTGTGCTGTGAATTCTGATTCCTTGTAACCAAAAACAGCCGGACCACGGAACATAACCATTAAAATTGCACCGAAAATACAAACAAGTGTACCACCAACTTTCACCTGACCTTCAGTTCTGAGCAAATTCACTGTTTCTGTACTGCAAGAACATCACTAACATAAGACACTGAAGAACATGTAGCAATATAGTAATAATGTACAAATACATAAGAGCATATATACATTCTAAATTCACGTTTTGTGTCCACACATGCTGAAAAAGTAATAGATTGGGTTAAATCACTTTTTCTCTACTAAACTCAACCCCAATTTACATTTGCACCATTAAACTGATTTTTTTTCCATTCAACTCACTGAACTAAAAAAAAAATTCAAAACTTTACAAATACTGTTAAAAAAGTTCAACTTTTAACAGAAAAAATACATGTATGCCATAAGGAGAGAGAAAGCAGAGGTGGTCATCTGTTAAAGAAAAAGAAAGCTAATTTGGCATATGACGAGGAAAGAGAAAATATGAGTTGACTCACCCGAATGAGTTGACTCACCTTCATCTTCTTCATATCATCTTCTTCATATGAAAGAATACAAAAATAACCAAATCTAAAAACCACAGGGCCCAAAAACCACAATCATCACAAGTGAACTTATTCTTCTTCCCTGTATAAGCTTTTGAACTTTATTAGACTTATTTTTCTTCTATATTCTAGATTTTGATTTAAGATATTGGCTTCAAAAAAAGAAATTAAGAACTCATCTTAATCTGGCCATCCTAATCGGAATATCTAACTTCTCTGTTAATTCCGGTTGTCGTGAATGGTGTTCCAGATCTAGAATTGTGGTCATCCTAATCTGCCTAAATGGTATTCCAAATCTAGATTTGTGGGCAGCTTGGTTCATAGCTTGATTATCTCTATAAATTGGAAGGATGTGAAGTTTTTTTGTTGAACGTAGATATATAAACAGTGGTAGTGATGGTACAGTAGCAATGATGGTGGTGACGGTGAAGGTGGCAGTGGCAGCGCCGGTGGTTGTGTAGCAGTAGTGGTGGTACAACGACAACATTAGTATCAATTGTGAGAAAGATTAAGCCAAAGTAGACCAAAATCTTTCAAACCCTTATTTATTTATCCTAAGAACTCGAATAAATTTGATATATTGTTGTTAGATATTATTTTAATATATTGTATTTAACTAAAAAATTTATTTTTAAACATTTAGTTCTAATTTTTTATTTAGCTTAATTTATATGGGTTTCATTCAATTTAATTATTGAACTTTGCTTTTCTTTCTCCACGTCCGCATACCACGTAGGCGTCACGTGTATTTATTATTAATAATTTAACAGAGTAGATGATTTTTTGATTTTTTGTAAAAAAATTATAGTTTAATGAGTTGACTGGAAAAACCTTTAAATACAAAAACTTCCCCTCAAGTATGAAAAATTAGACAAATTAGTCCAATAAGTTTGAAGTGAGATAATTTAGTCTATTAAGTTTTAACTTAGACAACTTAATCCAATGTACAAAGTAAATAAACCAAGTTTGTTCATTCCATTGGCAACAATTGGTAAGTAATTTTCTCTTCTTAATTAATTACATCACTAATGAAAATTAACCAAAATTTAATCAATTGACTCATACAATGAATCATTGTTTGTGTTATTATAATAGGTAATACATGTAATATGACATAATTAATTATATCAATTGTACAATTTACATCTATATCATCTTAAAGATCTATTCTTTTCATTCCAAAAGTAAGAGATTTTAATGAGTTTGAAATTTCCAACCAACCCCAATGTATTTATCATGATAATATATAAGTATACTTTTGTTAGTTATCCTTATTCCCTTAGATATGCAATTGATTAGAAAGAAAATGAAATGAGACTATGCTTTGATTTGCCTAAGGGATAGCAGTTTCTACCAAGCATGCAACAATATATGTTTTTTTTTTATTGAGAGCATTACATGTTGATTTTTGCAATTTAATTGTCAAAAGGGTGAAGCATCTAAATAAACTTATCTTTCATATTATTTACTGTTAGTACTTGCATTTGTGTGCACCTTTTATTTGATTTGTTGATGACTAGAAGATTAATGTGTATTTGTATAAACAAGTACGTTTTGTAAAGTACTTGTAAAAGATTCTATATAAAAGGACTTAGTTAGGAATTAAATTTGTTAGGTCAATCCAAATCGTAGAGTATGGATATGTAATCCTTTTAATAGCTAAAATTGTCCAAAGCAAACTGGCGCCTCATAGAACTAAAATAAAAATTACTCAAAGATCGCTGAGTGAACAGAAGCTTTGCAGAGATCATAGAGCATGATACCAGGTCAGAGTCAGATCGCTGAGCCTCTACAAAAAGTAAAGCAGATGTCGTTGAATGGAGCTACTCAACGACCCAAGGGCCAACTCTACGTTTCAAGGATAGTTCATTCAAAATTGGGCTTCAGTTCAATAGAAAAAAAATGATTTAACCCGTACTAAATTGAATTACTTATCACCATAAGAGAGAGAGAGAGAGAGAGATAGAACTGACCCCATTATTGCAGCTAACATAAATGTAAATACAGGAATTGCAGGTTGTATTGCCGCAGCATAAGTTGGATTTGTGTAGCCAAGACCAATAAGAAACAAAACCTGATTTGCAAATATCCTATTCCAATATGAAGAAATTGGAATCAAATCATAAACAGTGATCAGTAGCATGTCAGTTCAGTTTGAACCAAAAAGAACCTGTAAAATAATTAGTAAAACATACCCAGTAAACCCAAGAAAGAAGAATGACATGAGGAAACGCCTCGTCATAGGTGGCCTGATTCTTCTGCAAACAGGAAGTGAAAAAACACATCACAATTCGGTACTCAATGCAATCATACATTAGAACAAAATGAAAAAAAAAATGTTGGCTAAAATAATTTTGGACTATTTTACCAGGCTGAACTTTTTAGTTTCAGTATTCTATTCTACATTTTCCAAGTCAAATGCTCTATAACACTGCTAAGGAAAAAGCAATAGTGGATAACACCAAAATGTTTATAAAATGTCAAAAGCAGCAAACTATGCCAATTAAAGAGTAACACTACAACTCAGAAGACAAGTGAGAACAACAATCCAGCTCTCCTTAAAATGAGTGGATTTGTTTACTTCAACTTATAGTTCAAAAACGAAGTACTAATCTTGTGTCTGAGAGAATGGACTTTTATTCGGAGCAAAACTACTTCAAATATATAAATCAACTAGTTTCCTTGGTTAAAGCGAGAAAATGTACAAATATGTTCACATTTTTTATTATACCAGGAATTTTAAGGATGACAAGCAAATCAACTAATTTGAAAACTAATATTCTGCTGGAAATTGGTAGATGTTAAAAAAACCAAATCAAATCAAAGCTCATAGACATCTACTCGTCAAAACACTAAACAAAACATGGCATTACTTCTTGCCAAGAAGAATTTCACCTTCGAATTCAGTTGCTAGGCTCAGCATAAAAATAATATGAAGTCACAAGAAGAAGATGTCACTAGAAACACAAGGAGAATAAAACATCACTTCAAACAAAATAGAAAGAGGAAAAATATAAAGTCCTCAGAAAACTACTGCCCCTCAAATCCCTATAAAGATGAGATATAGCTACTACTGAAAAAATCATAGAACCCGCAACAGTGCTAGAAAAGACACTCAATCTTGCAATAAATGAAAGACATGAAACAATTTAATAAGATTCACATGGTTCAAAGTCACAGTAGCAGCTTATGTTTCGAAAGGTCTTTTTTTTACTAGGTATCAGTTTTGGGTAATATGCACGATTAGCTAGTTAAGAGCTTCAAAAATAAATTTTAAAACTTATGAAAAAATTCTAACTAATAAGAACAACAAAATGGATCAATGAAGTTCACAAAAAAACACCATCTAGTGCACATCCAAATGATAAAACGGGCATCTCCCATATATTTTAATCAATTTTACATTTAAATAAAGTTGATATTGATGTTGTCTTAGTTCAAATGGTTGGCACACATATTCTATATAATTTAAGTACAATGTAACTAAACTAAGTATATTTTAAGTGCAATTTTTTTCAAGTTGTATTTAACAAGGTACTATATATGTACAATTTAATAATAAGTACAATTTAACTTAACTAATTATAATCTTTTTAAGTTATCCTTAACTAGATTCTATATAGGTACAATTTAAGTACAATTTAACTTAACTAAGTATATCTTAGGTACGATATTTTTTTCAAGTTTAAGTTATACTTAATTAGGTACTATATAGGTACAATTTAAGTATAATTGATGGAGAATGGTTTGTTCTCTTTTGTCGCCTCCCTATTATAACTTAGTATTGGATCTTCAAACATCAAATTTGTACTAAATTATTCAGCTAAAAATCTTATTTAAAACTTAGTTTTATTACATTTAGATTCTAAGAGAATTCTTTAACTATTTAGCAGTTATATAAAGCTGCCCATAGCATACCACGTATCACCTTATGTAGCGTACGGCCTATTAGTATTGGTCTCGTGAATCTAAAGAAAACTGCTCAAACTTTGTTAAACCAAAGCCTAATGCTGCAAATTGGGAAAAGATCATTTCCTCGGTAAAAAAAATCTTGGCTCGTGCCGTTATTCAGCAGTATCAGTGTTGTCAATAAAACCCAAAGAAAAAAATTAAAAAATTAAAAATTAATCTTAGCATCCATTATGCATATATGAATATACAGAGAGAATAATTACTGACTTTTCACGAACATAGGCCACAGGAGCGAGGATAGAAAGAGCAATCAGATTACGAATTAGACAAAAAACGAGCTGATTCATTCCAACGTTGAGAGCTACTTTAGTAATGACATGGTATCCGCCATATAAGAGCTGTACCATCGCCAATGCCGTATGAGCCTTCCATACTTGTGCTCCTCCACTTGAACCAGCTTCCGACATCACCAACAATTTGAAGAAATTTGCTTCTTTCAATTTTACTGTGTAAATCTATGGAAAATGAAGAACTGGAAATTGGTTCAGTTGCGGATAAAGGAAGGGTTTATCTATGCAATTGAGTGGATGAAAAATAATGAAAGGATTTCTAAAATATTCAAAAATGAGAGGCTATGGTATACAGGGGAACGGGACCGGTCTAGCGTCAGGTTTTTTTTTTTAAATGATTTTTTAAAAAAAATGGGTAATTTTTTTTAATTAAATTTTTTATAAAATATAATAATTTATGTACGATTTAAATATATATAAACTGTATAATTTATAAATATTATTTATTTATATATATTTAAATCACATCTAAATCATTATATTTTATAAAAATTTAATTTTAAAATTTTAAATTTATTTTTTAATAATTAATTATATATATATATATATATATATATATATATATATATATATATATTCAACTGATCGCTAGTCTGATCCCTATTCTCTGGTCCCTATAAAGTTCTATTAAAAATCTACTATCAAATTTTGTTTTCAGTTTCCGCGTTGCTTTCATGAGTAGGCCCAATTTTGAGACCTCACCCTTTTATCAACTGCAGACAAATTCTTTGTTAACTTTCGTTTTTTAACTTTTCCTTCTTTGTTAAAATCAAAAATTTGTCGTAATGGGGAGAGGCAAATCAACTGCAGTTACAAGACAGCAATACCACAAGTAGTAATCGTCGGAGAACTTGACAAATTCGAATCTAATGAAGAGATTAGATATTGAGATGTGAGAACGAAATCGTAGGTGATAATGTGGGTATATAAATGTCCAAAACATATTTGAGTGCAAAAGGTTGGAAAAGGCGGTGAGAAGTTTAATTACATGATATTTGCTAGATAATGCATGCATGTGAATCCAAACGAGTTGATGAACTTTGTCATAAAATTAATAGACATCTGCATGTGGGTTGTTTAAATGTATCTCCAACGAACAGCAAGCTTATTATTATTCGCCAGCAATACTTGTCAGGTATACAAATTCATCAAAGGTTCTTTCTTCTTTTTATTGGGATTCATCGAACCAATTATACTGTAACACCCCGAACCTGCTACAGGCCCGAAGTGTTACACACCGCAAACTCAAAGCTCGCAAGGCAATAATATCAATAGCGCAGTCCAAACAACAATAACCCAACAATTTCATAATCAAAATTTAACCCGGGTTCAAAAAATAGCTATCAAAAACATAAATTTGGAGACGCAGCTCCCCAACATATAAGTCTTATCAAAATACTAATAAACGTCTTAAACAAAAAAAAACTCCAGTCATCTACAAAAGTATCCACAGTGCTCGGCTCTTAACAAGTTATCCTGTAAAAATTAATATAAGGATAAGTGGTAAAGCTAAGTAAGTGGTCATCTTTACTATTTAGGTGGATCAAATATAGTTTGTAAAACACTTTTTTGAAATAACTTTTTATTCAATAACAATAATAAACATATATACTTGTTAAAAATAATACTTTCTTGTTCGATAATAATAGTCGATATATACATTCAAAATCAAAATAAATAATTATAAAACACAATTCCCAAACGATTTCAATATGTTCAATAAACGATTTCGATATGTTCAATATATTCGACATCTTTTAATCCACAACCCTGATGACTAAGGTTATAACAGCTCGTAACACGGTCCAATGATTCGATAATGTCAATGATACGCCCTCTACTAATGTATATATCTTATCATGCACGCAGCCCGAAGAGCACCCCGAAGAGCGCCCCCCCCCCCCCCTCCCCCCAAAAGGTATCTAAAGGTGCATCCATTTAGTAGGTCCTAAATTATTCTGAAATTAGCATAAATACTAACGGATTCTATACATAGTCGGACTGAGATTTTTAAAAATAATGTTGAACATTGAATGATTAAATTTGATGATAAGAAATAATGTACAAGGGCTGTGTTAGATAAGATCAAAGCTGTTAGGTTGATCTCCTGATATAAATGTATGGATTTATAAAGTCTTTTGTGTTGTATTAAGACTTAGATTTAAATAGATCAAAATTGTTAGGTTGATCTTTTGTTGTAATCTAATCGTGGAATGGACTCTACGATTTCAGTCAAGAAGACTCTACGATCAACAAACTCTACGATCAAGACAACCAATCGTAGAATTGACTCTACGATTTTTGCCAAGAAAACTCTACGACCAACAAACTATGTTCTAAGCAAGAAGCCGTAGAACGAACTTTACGTTCATCAGTCTAACAGTAGAGTAAACTCTACGATGACAATAAGAGATGATCCATTACAGAACAATCACAACAGCAAGGATATTCGTAGAGTTGATCATGGAAGGTCGTTGAGCAAAAAGGCAAGAGACATCACGACTCTCAGATCAGAAGCTATTTCGTTCAAGAGTTCAATCTGCATTGATGTAACCGAAAAGCTTCTGCAAATCGATCAAAGTCAAAAAAGTCAGGAGACTGACCCAAGCGCACTAGATAGCAGAGCATTCAGGGTGTTCAACAAGGAATCCTTAACTGTTGAAACCTCCATCCATGTCACATTCGATGAATCATATCCTGAAAAGAAAAGATCAACATTCAACGAGTCATTAAACACAAGCTCAATGATCGAAGAACTCAAAATCCTAGAGTTTGACTCTACGGCCATAGAACCAGCAACAGAAATCGTTGAACAATGAGAGGAAATCGTAGAGCACACCACACCAGACATTGAAACTCTACGATTAGAACAAGAAGCTGATTTAGAGGAACTCAGACAAGAAGGCACCAGAACAGATGTTCCTAGCAGAATAAAATGGACCAAAGATCACACTCAAGATCTAATTATTAGAGATCCAAACACTGGAATAAAGACAAGAGCTGCAACTTCGAATGAATGTTTTTATCTAAGCTTTCTCTCTCAAGAGGAACCCAAGAAGATCGAAGAAGCCTTAGGAGATTCAAGTTGGATAGAGGCCATGCAAGAGGAGCTAAATCAATTTGAAAGGAGCAAGGTTTAGAGATTAGTTGTCAGGCCTTAGCATAAACCAGTCATTGGCACCAAATGGGTTTTCAGAAACAAGATGGATGAAAATGGTGTGATAACGAGAAACAAAGCAAGACTGGTGGCCAAAGGTTACTCTCAAGAAGAAGGAATTGACTACGATGAAACGTATGCTCCAGTTGCCAGGTTAGAAGCCATAAGGATCTTCCTTGCCCATGCTGCACACATGAAGTTCAAAGTCTTCCAAATTGATGTCAAGAGTGCTTTTCTAAATGGAGAACTTCAAGAAGAAGTCTACGTGGAACAACCTCCAGGTTTTATCAATCCAACCTTTTCAAATTATATTTATAAATTAGATAAAGCACAGCACTATATGGTCTAAAACAAGCACCTAGAGCATGGTATGAAATCTTAACTAACTTTCTCATTGAAAAAGGATTCACTAGAGGAAGAGTAGATACTACCTTATTTTTTTAGAAAACATAAGGATAAAACACTGCTAGTTCAAATTTATGTAGATGATATCATATTTGGTTCTTCTGATGAAAAATTATGTGAAAGATTTGCCAAGCTTATGCAGAGCAAGTTTGAAATGAGCATGATGGGAGAACTCAACTTCTTCCTTGGACTACAAGTAAAGCAGACTGATGAAGGCATATTCATTAATCAAGCCAAATACATCAAATACTTATTAAAGAAGTATGGCATGGAATCTGCAACTATCATGAAAACTCCTATGCCATCTGCCACCAAGCTCGACAAAGATGAAAATGGTAAATCCACTGAAATCACTCAGTACAGAGGTATGATAGGCTCACTATTATATCTTACCGCTAGCCGACCAGATATAATGTTTGCTACATGTATATGTGTTAGATTTCAGGCTAACCCCAAAGAGTCTCATATATTAGCTGTGAAAAGAATTTTCAAATATCTTAAAGGACCTCCAAATTTAAGATTATGGTATCCCAAGGAGTTCTCCTTTGATCTAATGGGATACTCAGATGTTGACAATGCAGGATGCAAAATAGACAGAAAGAGCACAAGTGGAACTTGCCAGATGTTTGGCAACAAACTTGTCTCTTGGTTTAGTAAGAAGCAGAACTCAATATCCACATCAACTGCAGAAGCTGAATATATAGCCGCAGGCAGTTGCTGTGCACAAATCCTATGGATGAAGACTCAGCTTGCAGACTATGGGTTTGAGCTTAATTCTATTCCTATATATTGTGATAATACAAGTGCAATTGATATAACTCATAATCCTGTTATGCATTCAAGATCTAAGCACATAGATATAAAGTATCATTTCATTAGGGATCATGTACAAAATGACAATATATCACTTCACTACATCCCAACTGAAAATCAACTAGCAAATGTGTTTACAAAACCTTTAGATGAATCAAGATTTAATAAACTTATAAGTGAGTTAGGAATGTTAAATCTAGACCCTTAATATATATATATATATATATCATGATTTTTCTGGAAGATACTAACTTTACAGGAAGAAAAGTGTGCAAGAAAAATAAGTAAAAGGCAAATTCGTGGAATGCACTCAACGATCGTCAAGCTAAGGATCGCAGAGTACGCTTAAGATCGTAGAGATCACTCAACGATCAACAAACCAAGGATCGTAGAGCACACTACAAACCGTAGAGCTCACTTAACGGTTGGCAAGCCAAGGATCGCAGAGTATTCCTCAATCGTAAAGCTAACTCAACGAACATCAACAAAAGAATCGAAGTGTCAAGAAGGATCGTAAAGCTCTGGGGGCAAAATGGTCATCAACCAACTGAAATGCTTCTATCAAAACTTGACACGCATCTCAGCAAACATAGAGGGAAGTTTTTAAATACTTTGAAAACTCCACGTCGTTTATTTCTTCAAATCAAAAATCTATTATTCCTCTATCTCTCTCTCTCAATCCTAAACCCTAAGTTTTCAATACTCAGATAAATCATTCTTATTGTTTCAGAAAAACTATCAAATGGCACCTGCTCAAGTCATTCCTGGAAACGAGCTCAACTTCGAAGCCTTCACAATAGCAGATAAGCAGTTCAAAAGAATAATCCAGTTACTAGATAAGGCTGGTCTGCGAGAAGCTCTGGAAACAAATACGAGGATTTTAGCAAAACTTATCCGAGAGTTTTACATCAATGGATCCTATGCAAACGGAACTCTAACCACTACAGTAAAAGGGGTACAGCTCAACCTCACTGCTGAAGAACTTAACCTAGCCCTGGGTTTCAAGCAAGAGGCCTCACATCTCTAAATATGGTGAATAGCGAAGAAGGCCTGAGAAGAATGCACCACTAAAAGAATCCAGGACTAAAAGGTTTGAAGAAGAAAGAATTTCCTCAAAAATATGAGTTCCTGACTGATGTGATAGGTAAATGCCTCCTCTGCAAAGACTCAGCTCATGACTTAGTCAGTGAGGTGCAGCTGAAATTAATGACAGCTATAGTCAAGAAGATAAACATCAACTATGGCTCCTTACTGTTGGAATGGATAGGAAACTGGGTCCAAAATGCGGAAAAAGCTAAGGGGACCAGAAAAATGTTCTATGGGAGATTCATCAGCATTCTCCTTAGATCGTCATTGGGGGATCTGATTGAGCATGATGAAGGAGAAGCCCTAAATACTAACAAGAGAATAACCCAGAGACTCTTTGACAACTGGAGGAGGAATCCAGTTGAAAATAGGAAACTATCCCGGTCAGGGGATAGTGAAGGAACGCAGAGTGGTGCAGGGCCATCGCTATTGAAGAACACACCTGCAGAAGAAGAATCTCAGGAAGTCAGCAAGCAATCTCAGGGTCTCATCAGAAAGAGGAAAGGAAAGAGAGCCCTTGAGATTGAAGAACCTCGAGGCTCATCAAATGAGGCTCCTGATGCTGCTCCTGAAGGAAAGGCTACATCAGAGAATGAAGTTTCAGATCTGCGAAGGGAAACTTGCAGTAAGTATGAAGCTGAAGAGGCCACTCCAAAAGAGCTAAGAAGAAAGAGAAGAAGGCTAGTAAAATTAGCCGACAAAAGCTCAGTAGCTAAGGGGGAGCTACTTGAAAAATCTGACATTGCTCCAGTTGAGAAGGAGTCATCTAAAGCAGCTGAGCCTATGGATGCTCAAACTGAGGGGGAGCCACCAGTAGTTTCTGAGCCAGCAGGTGCTCTGGCTGAGGGGGAAACTCACGAAGACACTTCAATCCCTTCAGCCACAATGAATCATGATGAAGAGGATGACATCGAAATAGTGGTCGTCGAAAGAAATGAGCAAAGGCACCTTGACTACAACTGCCTGCTGAAATTCTTGCCACTGATGCCATTCCACAGAGCTCTGGTGCACAATGCATGAGATCAAGTCTTCTGTACCTTCAAAGCATACCCTAATGTGGTGATTATTGCTCAAGGCTATCCTTAGAATCTATTCTTTGCCCAGAAACTCATTTCATGCAGCCCCTTCTCACATTCGTTAGGGTAAAAGGTACATTTTATTCCTCTAGCGTTCATTCAAATTCATACACCTTCACGGATGTTCAATAAATTTGAGGATTCTTCAAATGCCAACTCTGCATCAAGCTCTACGATCAACACTTCCCCGATCGTAGAGTCCCCACCATCTGCGACTAGTGGTCAAGAAAGTCTAAATGATCAAAACATAGAATGCCCTCCAGACTCTCCCAAAATTCTGCCTACTCATCAAACAATGCCTCATGTTCCATCTTCAAGACTTCTCTTAACCTACGAGGATATTCCTTCCACCCCTGGTCACGAATACTTCCACATTCCAAGCTCTACGGCTGACCAGGGACAACCATCTCAACTCCTCCATGAAATTCTGGACAAGGTATCTCGGCTTCCTACAACTGAGGGCCTAACTGACTTAACAAGCCATATCCATATAGAGATACAGAAAGATCTGGCATCTAAGTTGTAGACACCCAAATTTTGCACTTCTCTACTAACCCTGGCAGGAGGGCAAAGTCGTCACTTGACCCGACATGCGAAAAGGAGGGTGGACCCCAACACGAAGCCACCCCAACGATTTACGGTCAAAGCCGCCACAACAAACAACGAGCATCAGGTTACTGGAGTCAAGGCAAACAATTGATCCAGAAGAACCTGATTTGATCACAAAAGACGACTAATGGCCACTACGCTTACGATGTTCGGGGGTCTCATTGTTAAAAATAATATTTTCTTGTTCGATAATAATAGTCGATATATACATTCAAAACCAAAATCAATAATTATAAAACACAATTCCCAAAAGATTTCAATATATTCAATAAACGATTTTGATATGTTCAATATATTTAGTATCTTTTAATCCACAGCCCTAGCGACTAAGGTTACAGTAGCCCTGTAACACGGCCCAATTGTTCGATAATGTCAATGATCCTCCCCCTACTAAGGTATCTTATCATGCACGCGCCCCGAAGAGCACCCCATCGAGAGGTATCTAAAGGTGTGTGCCTTAGTAGGTCCTAAATTATTCTGAAACTAGTGTAAACACTAACGGATTCTACACATAGTCGGACTGAGATTTTTAAAAATAATTTCTCAATATTATCTGTAATATCCAGGATATTATGACATGTAAAAAGTTTAAATAAATAAAATGTGTGTACTTTAATTATTTAAACTAGGCAATTTATGTGAATTATGTAAATTAATTATGGATATATATACAGTTTATTGTTACAGTTACTAACTTAATGATGCATGATAACGAAAAGAGGATTAATGTTGAAAATTAATCCTAAATTAAATTAAAAGTTAATGAGAAAATTAATGAAGTCAAAATTATTGATCATGGATTAATTAATAATTATGAGGAAGATTTGGAAATTATTAAGAAGGGAATTAATTATATAAAATATATAGAAATAAATTATATATTTTATATAAGGAAATAAATTAGGTATGGAGGAATTTTGATTATATAAATTATATGAGGGTAATATACAATTTATACAAGAAAATAAATTTATTAAGGAAAAGGTTAATAATTATATAAATTATACAAAATTATATTGTATAGTTTATATAAAATATATGAAATAGTGAAAAATGAATAATTAATAAATATAGGTAACTCTTATTTTAAAAAGATAATTTATGTTTATGTAAAATAGAATTATTTCTATTTTTATGAGCTTTAATAATTGTGGGATTTAAATGTGTAAGAAATTATTATAATACATAATATATATAATAATAATTGATATATGTATGTGACGCCCCCAAATCTGGGCCCACACAGCCTAAACTTGAGTTGTCAAAATACTACAACAAAATTATTACAAGGTAGAACAACGTTCAACAATACAGTGTATAATAATACACAACTAAGTCTTCACTATTATTATCACACTATTTTACAACGCGTGAAGACTTCGATAGCTATCTCTCAGACTCTCACTATATTCCCCGACTAGACCCAGCTACGTTTCCATCTCCTATTGAAAAACAATGGAACAAAAGAAATGGTGAGCTCAAATAGCCCGGTAAAGAATATCATGACTAAGATAATGACGAATAAATTATCATTAGCCTTCAACAGTTGAGTTCTTGATAGAATACAATAGACTACAAGGTTTAATTCAAAAACTGCAGTTAAATTCTTGAACAATGTTCGGATCAATAATAGCAGCGGAATGAGCAATCTATTAGAAGAATAATGCAGACTATAATGTCCACTCGGTTCCCTTTTCAGGAAAAAACATCATCAACTTTTATCATCTAAAATACCATTAGTCAAGATAATACAATTCACAGTTCCTGATCATAATCATGCAGATCAACAGTTCATCTTTGTACTACGGGCCAAAGACATTCAATATAACACCAACGGTCATGATTATGCCATATTCAGCCTTTGGTCATAATCATACCAAACAACAGTTCATCTTTGCACTACGGGCCAAAGAGAACATTCACCACGTGCCATAAAAGACATCGAACAGATGTATCGCCTTTAACCTATCATATGTTCAACAATTATATCACATATGTGCCCCCGGCCACAGATATTCACAACAACTTGATTTTGGATGATTAGAATGATATAAATGATGAACAGAAGAAACAGGATAAACAATAAGTAACAGAAGTTTACTTTGTACAGATTCAAATAATGTCCAAATTGTCAACATGATGTGGAGTGAAATTTAAAAATGATACTCAAGATCCACAGTTCAGAATAACGGTTACAATTCAATAGAAAAGTTCACGTAAATAGGATGGTTCAATTGAAATGATGAAGTGCAACTATTACGGAACATATAATATTTTCAGGAATTATAGAAGCAATAGTTCCATAATAAGTTTCGATTTAAGTGTATGAAAGAAAATAATATCCCTTAGCGTAGTAGGTTTGATTAACAAAAGGTGAAGGAAATTAATATCCCTTACCATAGTAAGTTCGAATAATGGAAGATGAAAAAGATGGTATCCCTTATGAATACAAAGAAAAATAATATCACTTACGAATATGAAAGAAAATGATATTACAAACAAATATGAAATAAAAGTGTCATGTGATAATTCGTGTAAACAACTTATTTCCACAAGAGACAAAGAAGAAATGAATACAAAGAGTAATTCACCAAACATGCGGTAATACGCGTAGTCAGGTTATTCTCAGAGATTAATAAGAAATGAATACGAAAGGTTATTCACCAACAGGCGGTAATCCGCACCGTAAGGTTATTCCCACAATTTAATAAAAATTGAATACGAAAAATCATTCACCAAACAGGCGGTAATCCGCGCAACAAGGTTATTCTCAGAGATTAATAAGGAATGAATACGAAAGGTTATTCACCAACAGGCGGTAATCCGCACCGTAAAGTTATTCCCACAATTTAATACATGGAAATAAAAGGCACATCTTATTAGTAAAAAAGAAACGATATTATTTTTGAGAATCAAATAATGATAATCCCTCACCGTAACACGTGACTGGATATTGATTTAAATGAGGTTGACTAACTTGAACAGTACACGTACACTTATAGATCTTCACAAATACTCAAGATGATTTAAGCACACTTAGAGAGAGCTTTCACAAGAAGTATTTAGAGAGAGAAAGAAAGAACAAGTAAGGAAGTTTATGAAAAATCCTTAAGTTAAGACCTCTATTTATAGCCAGAAATCTTATCATAACCAAGATT
Organism: Hedera helix; assembly: GCA_947179155.2. Classification (NCBI taxonomy): domain Eukaryota; kingdom Viridiplantae; phylum Streptophyta; class Magnoliopsida; order Apiales; family Araliaceae; genus Hedera; species Hedera helix. The sequence continues at coordinate 10,332,216 of OX359273.1, read as the reverse complement.
TCCTAATTTAATCCAAACCGTTCATTTTAAGATAATGTTTAATATATACCATTCATTTCATCTTTTAAGATTTCTTTAATCTAAACCATTCATTTAAATATCATCTTTTAATCTACACCATCCATTTCAAATTCTATATTATCTTTAATCTATACCATTCATTTTATCTTTTAAGATTTTATTAATCTAAACCATTCATTTAAATATCATCTTTTAATCTACATCATCCATTTCAAATTCTATATTATCTTTAATCTATACCATTCATTTTATATCACCTAACTTTATATTATAAACAAATAACTTTATCAATTCAATTATTCAACAATAATTCATACATAATCATTATTATGACTAATTGTTATAAATACAGTGTAGTTGGCTTTCTGAGTTAGATATCAAGTCAATTAATTAATGAAATACAACTGTTTAAATAACATCATAGTAGAGAGAACAATAATGCAGAAAGCATGTAAAAGAAGGAATGCGTTACTGTGTCATGACAATTATTGATTCAATAATGTGAATTACTATGCATATGCTACTGTGACAATTATCAATTTAATAACATGAATTATTGTGCATGTGACAATAAAGTCAAATATTGTATGATAACCACTTTATCAGTTTAATAATACGAAACACTGTGCAATACCGTGTGTTACTGTGCAATACCGTGTACTACTGTGCAATATCATATGTTACTTGTAATACCGTATATTACTATTCTTTTACCACCGGATATTTTAACAATTAAAAGTAATAGTATCATTGACCATTTAAAAATTGTTTATGTCATTTTCTATATCCGACAATTATTCTTTGTGGGGTCCACCAATGATTGGTTCGTACGACGCCGTCATACGAATATTCCCCGACAGAACGAATATTCCCCGACCAAAAGAATATTGTCCGACATAATATAATTTACACATAACATCCTTAACTTTTAACTTTATCAATTTAACCACTTACTGTTTCATGAAAATATATATGAAGAAAAATTTAAATTTTATATTTCATAAAATTCGGGGTCTTACAATGTATATATTATTTAGTAATAGAAATACATGTATGTTTATGAAATGTATACGTAACAAAGTTGAAACGTGGAAAAATATAATTTTATTAAATTACGGTTATTATTTTATTAATTTTGGAAGTATAAAATACTTCATATAAGTACATGCAAGTCATTATGCGTGTACAAAATTTAGCAAGTAAGGTACCCTAAAAATATATAAATATTATTTATAAATTATTTTATAAATTTTGATAAATTAAAATAAATATTTTATATATATTATATAAAATATTTATTACCCGAATTAATTGCGTAATGTATTAAATATGTACGTATGCATGGTAAATTTTTTCACCGACTTAAACTAAGTCGGTGGAATTGAAGAAAAAAATTCCAACGCAATGAAATGGTTGGCAAAGTTATATATATACATAGAATATATAATAATAATAATAAACATATTAATAGTCAAACACAACCAAACCATCTTTTCCTTATCATCTCCTTCCTTCTTCCGCCATCACCGTCCACCACCAAAGTTCACCACCACTAGCAGGAGAGAGAAATTAGTTCTCAGCCATCCGGGTGCATACAAAGCTTCAAAGGAAGGTATAAAATAAATTATTTGAATTATTTATGTAAATTTTGTGATAAAATAATTGTATGAAAAATTTGTAAATAATTATATATTTGTTCTATATAATTTTTAGATATGTATTGATGAATTATATGGTGTTTAGTGTAGTTATATGGTAGAAATAATGAACAAAAATTAGTAAATATTGCTTCTGACTGGCTACTGTTGGCGTAGAAAGGAAGAAAAAAAAATTCTGGAACCGACCCATAAACGACGTCGTTTTGGGCAGAAAGGATAGGTCGTGCATTGTGCGGCGACCAGTTTTCCGAGTGCAGGGTCAAACGACATCGTTTTGGCTGGACAAGGGTGACGCGCGCGCCATGCGCAGCCAACCGATTTCTGCGAAATTACCATTTTGCCCCCGATTCTGATTTTTAGAATATTTACAGAAATGTCATTGGAAGTTAAATTAATTAAAATAAATGTTTAAAAATTGATAACAATTATATAAAAATTATATAAAATCAGAAAATATATAAAAAAATGTTTTATAAATTAAATTTAAAAATTTTTCAATTTTAAAGAATAATTCCAATTAATTATTAAATATATAATAATGAGAATTAAAAGAACATAATTAGAATTAATAACCAAATTAGGTTATAATTAATTATAAATACCCATATAGAGCCGATGGGTAGAATAATTAGGTTGTGAGTGATATTAATTATATAAATTAATATCATGGGTTACTAAATTATTATTATTTGATTATGTTATTATTATAGGATGTTCAAGAAAGGAAAATTTAGTTGTTAAATTAGTAAACGGACATCGAGACAAGTTCCTAAACCCTAACTTTGAACCATTAATCATATGTTAGATATTAAAATTTTTATTGAGCTTTATTTCCCAAGTTTTATCATTATTCCACTTTCTTGAATGTTGATTTCGATTGATGTTGTGAATTGTTCAATGAAAAATTAAAAATCTCTGTTGTTACTCTCATTCATTTTTAAATGTCATCCATAACAAATCATAATTGTTGATTAGTGAGTTGATGGTTATAAGTCTATGCCATTTGTCCGGCTAGACTTTTGATATAATTGAATTTCAAATTACTATATATTGTTAAGTGCTGAGTCAAACCAAATTGTCTTGGTACGGACTCCTAGAAACTGAGATGAACAACCCTGTTTCAGGGGATATAGCTTATCGAATGCTTTAAATTTCGATCCCCCGCGATATGCGATAATATGATGTGCACAATCATAGGTACGAGAGGTTGATCACCTCGAGTACAAGTCTTATGGTCATTATGACATAAACGGGTTATCAATATTAAAATTGATTAACCTATGTTCAATGGTCTTGTGACCCTCAGTACGATTCATATTTATCATGTTTCAAAAGATAATTCCCACAGTTATTTCCCTTCGTTTTGAATGAATTAATGTACATTGTTGATATAAATTCTGATCCTCATAATGCATTGTTATTTAGTTCATTATATTTGCTGAGCACTTTAGTTGCTCACTTTTACTTGCTTAAAATGTCGCAGACAAAGATGTAAAACCCGAGAGTCTAGACAAGAAAGATAAAGGCAAGGGAAAGGTATCGAAATGAAGAAATTAATGAATTGTCCCCAGTCGGTAGTCTTAAATCTATGTTGTGACTTTAGACAAGAAGTGTTATCTTGGTAATGTTATATGTATATAAAGGTTAATGATCCTGGGAGTGTGGTAGATGTATTTTGTATTATGTTGGATATTAACCTATGTAATGTATATAAATGTGGTATGTATGAATAGTGAATACCAAATTTGAGATTCAAGGAGCCTGAATTTGGGGCGTCACATTATCGATATTCAAAACTATACTTATTTCACATTTCAAAATCACATAATCTCATTTTTAAATTAAAAATTTATTTTGATACTTGATTTGAGTTTTTAACAAAATACAAGTATAACATTTTCATTCAAATGGAAGCTTTAAATAAAGTATAACAATTTTTGAAACAATACATTTAGGCATCCAAATAATTACTAAAACATTCATAATTATAAATGATAATTTTAAAATACTAAATAGTTTGGAAAGTCACTTACATCGATATTATTGAACACAAAATTAATAGTCGAACGATTTCCTAAATATAAATTTAGAACAAATAAATGTCATTATGATACAATTCTATTATTTAACAACATTCTTATTCCTCTCAAAATAACTATAAGCATATTTACAAAAATAATCTTTCAATCTTTAATCAATTTACAAACGAATATTACTATTATGTCAAAAATAATAATCTAAATACAAAACCATAATTAAAATCAATAATGTTAATCGCTAACAAAATATATTAACTAATAATCTAAATATAAAATAATAATTAAAGCTAATTATATTAATCCAAAACTATTAACGAATAATCTAAATACAAAATAATAATTAAAGCTATAGAAATAATAACAATACAAAAATACTAATTACTAACAAAATACAAAATATACTAAAATATCAATTAGCAAACTAAATACAATATTTAAAATAAAAATGACACTACAGAAAAATTAAATAAGAAATATACCCGAAAATTATGAGTTCAACAGATTTTTTACGTCATCGTTGACGAAAATTTAATTGAAGAGGTCTTTTTATAAATAAAAAAAGTAAACCTCTTACAATAAATTTTTTATCAAAATTGGAGGCTTTATTGTTGGTTTAAAATTAAAGAGTTAAACTTTTCATATATAATTTACGAAAAGAGGAAAAGTTTGAGAAATAATAGATGTAGGGCTTAATTTATACTTGGGTGATAATGTCCAAAACATATTTGAATGCAAAAGGTGGGGAAAGGTGGTGAGAAGTTTAATTCCATGATATTTGTTAGATAATGCATGCACGTGAATCCAAACAGTAGATGAACTTTATCATAAAATCAATAGACATCTGCATGTGGGCTGCTTAAATGTATCTCCAACTACACCAACGAACAGCAAGCTTATTACTATTCGCCAGCAATACTTGTCAAGTATACAAATTCATTAAAGGGCTACTGATCTTTATTTTTTTTTTCTTTTTATTGGGATTCATCGAACCAATTATACAGTCTCAAACGTATGAGATCTTGAAAAAGGCTGTGCTAGGATATCTATTTTCGATTTATATTGTCCTACACAATAAAAATATGTCTATATGACAAGATGGGCATATATTTACTGGGGCCATCAACCTATATATATATATATATATATATATATATATATATATATAATTTTGATATTTTTATAAATAAAATAATAAAATAACAATAAAACTCATTTACTATTCATACAAAAAGAACCCAGCGAAACTATCTTTTTAGATTTGACAACTTCCACGTAAATATGTTAAGTTTAAACTTTTTCTCTTTAAATTATATGAAAGTATAGTATTCTATGTAAATGTTAATCTTCATTTAAAGGCACAAAAGAGTAAAATAGTAATAAAAAAAATTTATCTCTCCTCTTCGTACAACATTCTCTTCCCTTTCTCTACACTACTTCTATCTTTGCGTGTACTTTTGGGTATGAAATTGAGTGTGCACATAGCGATATTTTATTCTTAATTAATTATAAGATCTAACTCATAAGAAGCCAACTTGAGAGAGAAAAATAAAAATTATATTACTCTTATATTCTCGAACAAAAATATTTATAAAAATCTAATTAACTTAGTTGTCTATATATGCCTTAAAATTATATTACTCCTATATTTTGGAACAAAATTTAAAATTATTCTACTCTTATATTTTGGGATGGAATGAAACAAAAAACTATCATTAAATGGTTTTTGTTTTTCATACAATCGAGGCACAAATATGTTGTTTTTATGTTTTGTTGCATTATTATTTAGGTTAGATTTTATTCTACAATATATATATATATATATATATATATATATATATATATATATATATATATATATATATTATTTGAAATTTGTTTATATTGAGTACTTATCTGCATATTTAAAATATATAAGTTCATAATAATTAATATTTTATCTATGTAACCACCCAAAATTTGCACTTAAATCCTTAAATTAATAGGAAATTGAATTTGGTAGCTAAATTGCAAAACTTAACAATTTAGAGACCAAAATGTGAGTTTGGAAGTAGATAGAATGACCAAAACATGAAATTTGGGCCTAACCAATTATCAGAGGCCTTAGGGATCTGCACCTTAAAGCTGCCACTATAGTGGCAGTCTATGAGGCCAAGCTGCTACTATAGTGGCAACTTTAGCCAAGTTGTCAGGGATCTGCACCTTAAAGCTGCCACTATAGTGGCAGTCTGTGAGGCCAAGCTGCTACTATAATGGCGACTTTAGCCAAGTTGCCACTTATAGTGGTAGCTTGGAGGCTGCAACTTCATTTTTCTTCTCTTTTTGCTTTTTCTGTATAAGTAAGAAAAAAAATTGAAACTCTTTTCTTAGAATACTCCCAAAGTGAGAGAGAGCATTTTAGAGAGAGAAAATTAAAACCCTAAATACACTCTACCCAGTTTTAGTTTTAATTTGAAGAACATCAAGGATTTCAAAGCAATTAAGGTGAACCTCCTTCAAGCAATTGATCAACTTTATTTTGAAAGGTCCAATTCCTATCTTCTTATTTTATTTTTGAAATGAATTTGTTGAATTATAGTTAAGAGATGTTGATTTGGGGATTTAAATCTTTACTTTCATTAGTAACTTTAATTTGAATGACTATTATGTGGTTTTGATTTCATGTGAAGCATATGAGCCCATCATATTTGATATTTGATAGCCATGTGATGCTAGATATGCTTGGGTAATCGTGTTTGTGGTACAATGATTATGTTTGATATGAGCATAGGTGAATCTAGGATTGTGAGTCAATATCCATAAAAACTAGAATCAACCCATGATGGCTTGAATTTAAAATTTGTACAAAGCCTTGTTGGGTGGAGTTTGGATAGTTTTGAGCCTAGGATGATACCCAAGGCCTTCCAATTCATATTTGACGAAATTAAGATCATCTTCTCGCGATAGAACCAAAATTTTGGATTGTAAACGGTGATTAGTGCTTGTAAATAATTTTTGGGTCTTCAAACCATTTAAAGTGTGGCTTTTTACCCCCTTAAGGGGGAGTTTAAGGCCATAATAGTGAATTTGTGACTTGATTGAAGTTGTGAGTCCAATGGGATGGGTATCATGCCCCAAGTTGAGCAAAATCAAAATGATTTTCCGAAATTACTTTCTTTGGGTAAAATAAAAATGATTTTCCGAAATTAGAGGCTATAAAATTGAGCAAATTCAAAGGTTCAAAAAAATAATTGACGGGAAGGACTTTTGAAAATTCATAAAATACGAAAATTCATAAAATACATTATAGAATGACTTTATAAATATAAAACTCCATTTTCATATAAGTATAAAAATTCTCTTATTTTTTGGAATGACCTTTCATTTCTAAAAGAATTTTATTTGAGAAAATTAAACTTAAAATCTTTTTAGAAAAACTCTTGTCAAAACTGTCATTATTTTCTTATAGTTATAACCCTATTTTGGATTGACTTCATAAAAAATTGCTTTGAAAAGATTATTTCTCAAAATTGGATGACTTTTTAGTAGGGGTAAGCAAAAGGAACCGAAAGACGAAAAATCAAATAAAAAAAAACATAAACCGCAACAAAAACCAAAACCAAAAAAATTCAAACCGTTCGTTTGGTAACCACATATAGTGAAAAGAGAAAAATCGCACTGGAAAAACTTTAGCGGCAGTATATATATATATATATATATATATATTTATATATATTAAGTTAAACATTTTTTCACTTGACAATCTATGGTTAAATCGCCAAAAAATGACCAATTAATCACCTGTGTTATGAAAAATGTTGCACACTCCCACCTGAACACTAATGTGACCCAAGACCGTTAACATGCTATAGATATTGTCATATTTACCTCCATATCCATAATTCTACCAATTGTTTAAGTTGACACACTATTTTCAGTAACTAATAAACACAAATGAATTAATTGGCCTTAAATTTATATTTCATCCGTCCAAAAAAGAAAGTCAGCTGCAAAAAAAATATTTCACAAAAAAACCCTATGTTTGTTTATGATAAAACAAAATGTTGCAAGTTTTCAATTATAATATCATAATTTCACTAGTTTGACATCATTACTAAAATAAATGCTCATTATATTTAAAGATACAAATTAAGAAATATATTTAATTTTCAAATTCATTTATTATGTCATTTTATAGTAATATATCGATCAAATTCATTTTTTGCAACTTATATTCTAAAACTAATTTTAGTACAATATAGAGTACTTCCCATTATGTTATAACATTTTTTTTGTTCCCGATAATCATTGGCATTAGTGACATGTCTTTATATTATTTACTTTGCTCTTGCTTTATTTTTAGTATGAGTATAAATACACATCATTTAAATACAACATTTAAACACTATATTCATTTTAATCATTAAAAAGTGGGGCATGACATTAAAATTCATGTCATACATCACTTTTTAATAGTTAAGATGGATATAGTATTTAGATATTGTGTATGTAGACTTGTCCTTATTTTTAATAAGCTTTTCAAATTCAAAAAAATATTTATTAAAATATCCTACATTAAAACTAATTTCTGCATCCGTTACTATGTGACTCACTTTTTAATATTTAAAATGGATGTAGTGTTTGGATATTGTGTATGTAAACTTGTCCTTATTTTTAATAGGCTTTTCAAAGTCAAAAAAATCTTTATGAAAATTTCCTACATTAAAACTAATTTCTGCATCCGCTACTATGTGACTCCGAATTAAAAAAAAAAGGGGAAGAAAAAAAGAGAGAGATTAAATCTACTACAAATTTCTATAGGTGCTTTATTTACACAACTTTAATTTCTCCGTTGTATATCTCCGAGATATTAAAATTGTTCTTTCATTTTAAAATAATTATAATTGACGTATTTGTTCTTATAAAACTTAAAATATACATTTTTAAATATAAAATACAAACAATCAAGTAATTTTCTCAAAACAAACTAATATACAAAAGTTATAACAAAATAAAAACAAAAGTTGGTATATTCATATTTGAAAATGCTAAGACTATGTTTGTTTGTAAAAAACATATTTGGAATTGAATTATTTTTATTAATTTAACATTATTTTAGATTATTTTATCACATGTTGAGGGATTAATAGTTCTTTAAATAGTCTTATGAACTTTTTTTTTTTATTTTTATTTTTTATCATTCATGAGGTTATTTATGTGAGATTATATAATTTCATGAAAAAATTGGGTTTAATAGTCCCCTCTTTTAAGCTATTAAATAGTTTTATGGGACTCATAGTCTAATATTAAGGAATTAATAATCTCTTATCAAATGATAAAATAGTGTAAAATAATATTAAATTAAGATAAATAGTCTAATCATTAACATATTTTTTGCAAACAAATATAACTAAAGTTCATATTTGCAAGAGGTAGGAATAGGGGGAGAGTGTGTGTGTGTGTTAATTGATTATATATATATATATATATATATATATATATATATATATATATATATATATATATATATATATAATGGGTACACCAAAATTTAGAACTTGCCATTGATCTCCTTCTTTTATTGTTCATCGAATGGTTATGAAACTCATATTTCTGATCTAAATTTGATTGGATTTTTAAGTCTAATTGTTTTAAAATAGGTTTGTGGTATTAAGTGTGTCTGTGTTAATGGCATTCTTCATTAAATTTGGTGAAGAATTAGGGTATTTAAGTACATTTCACAAGCAATCTAGCTAGTGGACATTCTATTTACTCTCTTTTGAGAGAGTGACTCTCACTCTCCGTTAAGTTGGATAAAAATGAGCTCACGTGCAACTTTTTTATACCAGCTTTATTATGTGTAATGATTTTGCCACTTATCTATGCAATGACCTTTGTAAAAAAATGGTGGACCCACCACTTACATGGTGGGTCCCACTATTTTTTATAAAGGTCATTACATAGATCATTGCAAAACATCATTACTCATATCTTTTTTCTTTTTATATTATGGATGATTAATTGGAGGCTTTTTAACTATAGGTGGCTAAGTAGAAAAAAAATGTATAAACCACTAGTGATTAGGGGCGGCCCTGTGCGGCCCTGAGGGGGTGCAGAAGGGGTGACCGCACAGGGCCTCCAAATTCAGAGGGCTCACAAATTGTGCTTTATATATTAATGTCTATTTATTTTATATGTGAGAAAAGGCCTCTAATTTTTTTTTTGCACAGGGCCCCCAATATAAATTGTATTCTTAGGACCGGCCCTGCTAGTGATAAATTATATTTTACCCTTCTTTTATATCTCTGACAAATTCTTGGTCGTTTGACAATTTATCTATTCTAAGAAGGTGAAACGGTGTTGGTTATCATATGATCTTGTTATTAATAATTCTTTCTGTTCTCGTTAAATGACACATGCATACTTTTTTTATACCTAATTATTAGAGTTACTAGCATAAGACGTATTATAGTGTAGTCTTTGTATTGAAAACTCGAAGTATTTAGACTTTATGTAAGAGTTTAATAAACTTGATCCAAGAGTGTCATACTCTACGATCTATTATACTCTGAGTTCTTTTCTTTTATGTATGCACCCCTTTTTGAGCGCTAAGATATTTCTCTTCGATTTATAATTCTACAATTACGCTCTATGTCCTTGAGTTCTACAATTTTGCTCTACATTATTGAGTTTTACAATTTCGATCTACGTCTCTAAGCTCTATGATAAACTTTACGTTCTTGAGATCTATCATCTTCATCTACGTCCTTGAGCACTAATATTTTGCTCTACGTTCTTGAGCTCTATGATCTTACTTTCAATGCAGTCTTGTTAAGTTACTACGATCTTAGTTTAGATAATGCCTTTGTACATTTTTGATCTCTCAGTGAGTTTTCTCCCTTTTTATTCTTAGATCTGACTCTACGATACAAGATTTTTTTACCAACTTTTACTATAATTTATGCAGAATGACTTACAATTGAAATATCCTATGCATAAAATTGAAATATCCTATACATGTAGATTTCAAAATATCACACTAGGTAGATGTGATGTGAACCAAGCCCAGTCACTTCTATCAACAATTACAACTCAAAAAGCCCTAATCAAAACATAAAATCAATTATAATCACATGGGTTTTACAACTCGACTAATATAATAACTATGCATAGATACATCACCAAATCATAAATATGCTTGGAATTTTCGAACAACGTGAGCCAACATGATAAGCTTTAGCTGGTTTTTTAAGTAAGCAAAGGAATATATATATATATATATATATATATATATATATATATATATATAATTTAATTCCAACCATGTCCCTAGAGGCTAGATGTCCCTATAAATTCATGTTTTAATTCTTATTTGAAGTTTAAATTCATGTTTTATAATAATGATAACAAGAAATGCTTAAATGAATTAAAAGAAGTAAAAGTCAAACTCGAAATGAAATTGATTGGGTTATTTATTAATGTGGTAGAGTTCGAGGGCATGGTAGTCCTAGACTCTTGGATATAAGATAATATTATAAGGGAGATGTTGCTGAAAATTTGAGTAATTGGGATTTAAAATTTTTTTTTTGTTATAAACTAAACAAAAATAATTTGATTTCTGTATGTGGGAAGATTCTAATATATATATATATATATATATATGGTAGACTCTCTGTGATGATATTTAGCTATTGTATAAATTTCAGAATTTTTGAAGTTAATATTAATTTTAAAGATTTTGAGTAGAAATATTTACAAAATAAATATTAAATAATCTGGAAAGATTTCAGAAAATTCGTTACATACTCTGAAACATTAGATTAAGAGGGAAAATTTTAATAAGATATTTAAGTGGGTTTAAGGTGAAAAGAAAATTTATATACGGATACGGAGAATTTAAATTTATGTAAGAAAAAAATATAAAATATCATTGTTTAGAATAAATAAAGGAAATAATATTTATAAAAATTAGTTAAGGGTAAAAATGTAATTTAAAATATCACTTGTGAAAGTGGTATGAAACGATAATTAAATCCCAGTTATGGTATCCGAAAGTACCGAAACAAAGTTATACATATTTATCAAGGATAACTATTAATTAATTAAATAAGTCCTTATGAACGGTGTATGTTATTATTTAGAGACAAAAAATAATCTAAGCAAAGAAGGTACCGCAAAAGCAGGCAAGTATTGTAAATTGTGTAATTTCTTATTTTGAGCAAGTTCTAAATTTATTGCAAGTTTTCGCATTCTGTGCAATTGAAATTTGTTCCCTGTTGAATTATAAATTATTTCAATAATGATTTTTGAACCGTTTGTAAAATGAGTTTATGTCATTTATTCAGCTAAACTTAGTTGTTATGTTTTTATTAATTTATTGAACTGTTTATGATTCTTTGAAAATATGTTATCCAATCCAAATTATTTTGGTGTGCAGATTCCTATGTTAAGACTGAGTATGAACAACTCTAAAAATAAGGGTATTATGTTATGGTTATTTGCTGTAAAAATACATCGTAAATAAGATGTTACGCGTAACATATGGGATTATTAGGCTAATCACATAATGATATTTTGGGGAAATGAGTTCATAATGTTTATGACTGTTGAACGCCGTGTAAAGAGTTCACAGTCTTTGTGACTGTTGGACGCCGGGTAAAGAGTTCATGGTCCCTACGACCACTCAATGACCTTCAATAATTTTTCTTGTGAATGTTTACTAAATTTTGAGATTCCAGCAATTTTAATTCTATTTGAGAATTTAATATTCATTATTCTGTCAAGAGATTTTTGTCGAATTTACTTGGATTATCAGGAATGTTAATTTATTTTTAAATCATTGTATATTTATTCGATTTCAATTATTTTTTTTAAACCGTTATACTTGCTAATCAAATTAGTTGCTTATTCTTGCATACAATTTTATATTCACAACTAAGACTGAGGAATCCAAAGAGTCGGGGATAAAGGATAAGGAGAAACGAAATGCAGGCAAAGAAGAGTGATAAATAATTACGTTACAATTGAATAAATATCAATGAGGTAATATTTTGGAAACTAACATATTAGTTGTATGATGTATGTAAGACATGGGCAAAAATATGTAAATAATATAAATATTTAATGTACGTTATAGCTTAGCTTATAAGGATATATCATGTGTGTGTAGGGATGCACAAAAGGCCTACGGCCCACAGGCCGGCCTGGCCTGGCCTGAGCCCGGCCTGGTCAAAGCCCGGCCTGGTCAAAGCCCGGACCGGGCCGGTCCGGCCTACAGTCTTTGAACAGGCTGCTATTTTGACGTAAAAGCCTGGCCTGGCCTGGCCTACGAAAAAGCCCGGCCTGGCCCGGCCTACGAAAAAGCCCGGCCTGGCCCGGCCTACGAAAAAGCCCGGCCTGGCCCACGAAAAAGCCCGGCCTGGCCCGGCCTACGAAAAAGCCCGGCCTGGCCCACGAAGACCGACCTGGCCCGGCCTACAAAAAAGCCCGGCCTGGCCTACGCAGAGGACCGGCCCAGCCCAGCCTGCCCAGCCTAACTAATTCATTTTAACTATAGACTATAACTTGATATATATAAGCAGCAAAAAGACGGATGAAGGGAAGAAATAGTTCATTGTAGGGAGATAATAAACTTTGAAAAATTTTGTTTGGCTTTTCTGTTCATTGTACTAATCACAATTGGTTGACAAATCCGGTTAATGTTGTACAACTTTTTCAGTTTCAAAATAGAATTAATTAATTTAGGTATTCTAAAATTAATTTTAAAATATATTTAAATTTAAATTGATTCAATATAATTATAAATTATCTAAAAATATACTACTCAAATATTCAAGATTAATTTTTTTAAAAAGTTAGATAAATAAATTCATCAATAATTTTCTTTATCTGGCAGGGTATTGGATGAAAAGAGAAGTAGACTTAGCTTAAAATCGTTGGAGATATGCATTTATTATAGAGATTATTTTTCCGCACAAAGAATAGTACAAGATGTAATAGACGATCAAGATAGCTTAGAAGATCTCGAAGTTAGAGTAAAAACTGACGAAATTGTACATCCATGAATATTGAAGATATATATTTTTTCTTAAGACTGAAGATATGTTTCTTGAAGATATAACGAAGAGATAAATTTTGAAGATAGGAAGATACATTTTTTGAAGATTTGAATTTTGAAGACATTTTAAAAATATTTTGAAGCAAAATATTTGTAACCGACTCATTATTTATTATTGATTAATTACTCATTTTTAATTTTTTGTCAATACATTTAATTAATATAGTAGTTAGTTTATTTAATATTTATATTTCACATTAAAAATTAGTTAATTACATTTTTAGGCCTGGCCTGACCCGGCCCCGCCCAAGGACTAGCCTGGCCTACCCTGGGCCGGCCCAAGGCCTGGCCCGGCCCGGCCCAAGGCCTGGCCCGGCCCGGCCCAAGGCCTGGCCCGGCCCGGCCTACAGGCCTCAAAAGGCCAGACTTCGATCGAGAAGCCCGGCCTGCAGGCCCAAAAGTCAAAGCCCGGCCTGGCCTGGTCAACGGCCAAAACCTACCAGGCCCAGGCCAGGCCGGACCAGTCCGGCCTACTGTGCATGTCTATGTGTGTGGATGAATAGTAGCGCACCAAGTCTTCTGTAGCTAGTACACAGATTTTGAGGTGTTACATCATCTCTTCCATGATATAGGATCAAATTTGACTCACAAAAATTTATTTAATATATTTTAAATTTAAAATAGACATCATTTTTATTCACCTTTTGAAAAAAATAAATGCTGAAGTTAATATACTAAATAGATTGGCATCAAGAAGTCTATAATCTATATTAATGCTATATTTTGAAACCAGGGAAGTATATGTTTTGTGATGACTATCAATTCTTTTCCATTACCGACCTTCTCATTACAGAGGATCTAAAGGAGTCACTGAAATAAAAAGATCATAGCAAGTAGGATTGAGCAAAAATGGATAAAATCGAATTACCGAACCGTACCAAAAAAATTTAACCGAATTTTTCTGGTTATTCGGGTATTTTTTATAATTCGGTTATATCCGATTTGATATTCGGTGTACGGGTTCGGGTTTGGTTTTTTTTTTCTTTTTCCGTTATTCGATTAACCGAATTAAAAATAAAAAAGAATTAAGGCTTAACAATTAAAACCAGCATGACTCTCATCTCACTCTTTGCCTCTAGTCTGAGTAGTCTCTAATCTCAATTCTCAGATCTCGAAGTACTCTCATCTCTCAAAACTCTCAGCCCTCGCCCAAATCGATCTCTCATCTCTTTGATCTCTCACTCTCTGACTTAGTGCCCTAACCCAAAAGCCAAAACCTTAGTTCCCAAATCACGACTCCACTCCGCCTTCGAACGGACCAAAGTCTGGATGGAACCTCATCCCAAACTCAATTTCGACGTTGAAAAAGTTGTCATTGATTATTATCTCACCAGAAGCAGCCAACTCCAAGTCCAACAGCCCCATTTCGTTGAAGTTCTATCCTCTGACGGTCTCTACTCTCTATCTTTGAGGTTGGTTTTCAATTTTTTGTTATTTAGTTATATGTCCCTCCACTATTTGGTTGATTACCTGTTTACAAAATTAATCTTTACAAAATTAATAAGTTTGAAGCTTTTGACTGATGTAGCAATGTAGTAATCTATGGGCTATGGCTATGTTTTAGTTTTGCTAGTTTTAATATTCTCCTTTATTAGTTGTTAAATAAGATTATTGTTTCCCCTTTGTGGATTACTGCTTAAAAATTAAAATGAGTACCTAATCCAACTTTGCATAATTGCATATTGTTACTGTAGTTTACATGTGTTTGAGAAATGAATGACTGAATATTTATTGTTCTTTGATTTGATATATGGTTTGGAGTATAAGGATATAGATTTCTCAAATTTTTTTTATTTGGTGCTGTTTATTGGATTGTGGGATTTAGTTCAGACAGTAATGATTTCCAGTGTGTTGCTACAACTTCTTCATAACAAATAATTCTATTTCTTTTACGAATATCCTTTGCACATCGTTATATATTTAATAAGAACTACTAGGTTCTACAACTCATTTCACTTCAGTGCAGTAACACAACACTTCTATCCGTTTCCATAAGTGAATGCTTATTGTTACATGAATTTATTATGAATTTTAATATGCAGTAATCTTGCTCAATTTTGTTTTAATGAATTAATGAAGTAATCTTGCTCAATATCTTGGTATTACTTTCTAAACCTTGGTTTACATCTACAATGTCAACATTATAGCATAAGTTGAAGTATATCTTTCTAAGTTTGCTCAATATATTGCCTTCTCACTGATGCTGAATTGCTGATACATTCCTCTTTCAAGTAACAGGAGAGGCAAAATACACTGATGACGCACCAATGCCGCCTAACAGTTTACATGCTACTATGATATTGAGTAGAAATACAAAAGCCAAGTGTTCACCTGGAGGCTAGAGTTGCAGCCTTGCAGGAATATTTTATGCTAAAGATGTACCTGGAAATATTATTGACTAGAAACTCTTGTACTGAAAATTTGAATCTAGTTATGTATTGTTAATTTTAATGACAACATGCTTGGTTGCTTCTGACTTTTGAGTTCTGGGCCTTCTGCTTCTGTTAATTGTTATTCTTTTGTTAATTATTGAATGTTTTAATTTCGAGTATTAATCGAATAACCGAATAGTAAATTCGGTTATTCGGTAATTCGATTATCAAAGATTTCGGTACCTATTCAAATAGTAAAAATAGAACAATTTTGGTATTCGGTTATATGATTTCGATTTTCGGGTTTACCCGAATGATCACCCATAATAGCAAGGGATAATGCAGTATGGCTGAAATGTAAATTGATCCTCTAATTTGTAATTCAATGTCAAGTTGTCCCATAAACTTTATGTAATGACCCAAGTTTTTTCCTTCCCACATTGGTTACTAATATATCCTTAGTCCCACAAAACTTAGTCTCACATCACCCATTTAGCAAAACTCAACTCCTTCCTTAGGCTATATGTAGACACCCGAATTTTGCACCTCTCTACTAACCCTGACAGGAGGGTAAAGTCGTCATCTGACCAGACATAGGAAAAGGAAGGTGGACCCCAACACGAGGCCGCCCCGACGGCTGGCGATCAAAGCTGCCAAGACAAACAACGAGCATCAGGTCAGTTGAGGCAGGACACACGGTCGACCCAGACGAAGCCAGATCTGACCGCCAAGACGACGAACTGCCCCCTGCGCTTACGATGTTCGGGGGTCTCGCTCCCCGGTGAGCGAGCGGCTGCCCAGCTCGCCGGTGAGCTGGCGGGGGTGGAAAGGGGGCAGCGCCCCCTGAAAGCCAGGCACAATTATCAAATTCTATATCAAGTCACAGCCCTCCGAACTAGCCTCCCAGAACAATATGGCACGTTGCCCAGGGATTTCCGGATTGCAAAAATACAGCCTTCCAAAATAATACCGCAGAAATTGGCGAATTAAGACCGCGTGGCACGGAAATCGAGAAAAACAAGCCAGACAGCCGCGGATGCATCTGCGGCCAACGACTTTCGAGGTTTCGCACGGCTCGAGGAGACGGCACACGACAGCCGGGGAAACGGCGCAGGCGGCTTGCCGCCCAGCCGCAGATGCACCTGCGGCTGCCTGGAAATGCCTATAGAGCGGCCATTTCCACCCGAGAGCAAAGAAAAGAGAGAAAAGTTAGAGATTTTGGAGAGAGAAAATCGCGAGGAAGAAGAAGGAGGGGCTCGGGTTTGGAAAGATTGGAGGGAAATTTCATTTTCTTTTGCTAGATAGTTGCATATTCTTGTGGGTTTGCTCAAATCTTTGAATATAAAGCTTGTTTCGGGTTATTGCAAGGTGAAAATGGGTGTGTCTTTTGATTTTTTCTTGTTTATATAAATGTGATAATGTTGTGTTTTGGGTTTGTGTAGTATAGTTTGTTGTTGTACGATGATGATCCGTGGATTAGGTGTTGTTAGCGAGGGTTCCATCGGAACGTAACTCCTCCTAACACCCCGATGACATCCGTACGGTGATATATCGTCTGTTATGGTAATAAGTAGTTAGAAATGTTGAGTTTGTGATATTGGAGTTATGTAATGATGTTCAATCTTGTAGATTTGGTTTAGAAATTGTTTGTGCAACGGTTGGGTGTTTGTGAGCCTAGGGGGGAGATCCTCGTGGTCAACTCCCGATGATGGACATTGTTGGGTGTATGTAATCGTTAAAAATGGTGCACGATTGTATATATGTAATTTTGGGCCTTAAAGCGATACCGAATCGGGATCGGGTTAAGGCCCCGTAATAATAAAGATATGTGATTGTGGGTGTTTGGGGTTGTCTAGATGGCTCACATGCCCATGGATAGCCCCGACACGTTTTTTGAGTGCTTGTTGTGATTTACGACATAAAACGATTTTCCAAAAAAAATAAAGCAAACGATAAAGATTTTCTAAAAAGAATCAAATTAGGATATTAGATACACGAGGTTTAAAAAGTAAAGAGTTTTGGCGAACTTTGTTCCTCGTTTGACGAAAAGGCTATTTTGGTTTTGAAATGTCATGAAAGACGTTTTCGAAAAAAATAAATAAACGTTTTTGTGACGCCCCCAAATCTGGGCCCACACAGCCCAAACTTGAATCGTCAAAAGACTACAACAAAATTACTACAACAAAGCACAACGTACAACAATACAGTGTATAATAATACACAACTAAGTCTTCACTATTATTGCCACACTATTTTACAAAACGTGAAGACTATGATAACTATTCCTCGGACCCTCACTCCATTCCCCGGCTAGACCCTGTTATGTTTTCATCTCCTGTTGAAAAACAATGGAACAAAAGAAAGGGTGAGCTCAAATAGCCCAGTAAAGAATATCATGACTAAGATAATGACAAATAAATTATCATTAGTCTTCAACAGTTGAGTTCTTGATAGAATACAATAGACTACAAGGTTTATATCAAAAACTGCAGTTAAATTCTTAAACAACGTTCAGATCAATAATAGCAGCGGAATGAGTAATCTATTAGAAGAATAATGCAGACTATAATGTCCACTCGGTTCTCTTTTTAGGAAAAACATCATCAACTTTTATCATCTGAAATATCATTAGTCAAGATAATACAAATTCACAGTTCCTGATCATAATCATGCAGATCAACAGTTCATCTTTGCACTACGGGCCAAAGACATTCAATATAACACCAACGGTCATGATTATACCAGATTCAGCCTTTGGTCATAATCATACCAAACAACAGTTCATCTTTGCACTACGGGCCAAAGAGAACATTCACCACGTGCCATAAAAGACACCGAACAGATGTATCGCCTTTAACCTATCATCTGTTCAACAAATATATCACATCTGTGCCCCCGGCCACAGATATTCACAACAGCTTGATTTTTGGATGATTAAAATGATATAAATGATGAACAGAAGAAATAGGATAACAATAAGTATCGGAAGTTTACTTTGTACAGATTCAAATATTGTCCAAATTGTCAACATGATGTGGAGTGAAATTTAAAAATGATATTCAAGATCCACAGTTCAGAATAACGGTTACAATTCAATAGAAAGGTTCACGTAAATAGGAAGGTTCAGTTGAAATAATGAAGTTCAACTATTATGGAACATATAATATTTTCAGGAATTATAGAAGCAATAGTTCCATAATAAATTTCGATTTAGGAGTATGAAAGAAAATAATATCCCTTACCGTAGCAGGTTTGATTAACAAAAGGTGAAGGAAATTAATACAAAGGGTTATTCACCAACAGGCGGCAATCCGCTCCGTAAGGTTATTCCCACAATTTAATAGAATTTGAGTACAAAGAGTTATTCACCAAACAGGCGGCAATCCGCTCCGTAAGGTTATTCCCACAATTTAATAGAATTTGAGTACAAAGAGTTATTCACCAAACAGGCGGCAATCCGCTCCGTAAGGTTATTCTCAGAGATTAATAATGAATGAATACGAAAGGTTATTCACCAACAGGCGGCAATCCGCTCCGTAAGGTTATTCCCACAATTTAATACATGGAAATAAAAGACACGTCTTATGAGTAAGGAAGAAACAATATTATTATCGAGAATCAAATAATGATAATCCCTTACCATAGTACGTTTGAATAATGGAAGATGAAAAAGATGGTATCCATTACCTCAACACGTGACTGGATATTGATTTAAATGAGGTTGATTAACTTGAACAGTACACGTATACTTATAGATCTTCACAAATACTCAAGATGACTTAAGCACACTTAGAGAGAACTTTCACAAGAAGTATTTAGAGAGAGAAAGAAAGAACAAGTAAGGAAGTTTATGAAAAATCCTTAAGTTAAGGCTTCTATTTATAGCCAAAAATCTTATCATTCATTTAATCTAAACCATTCATTTAAAGATCATCTTTTAATCTACACCATCCATTTCAAATATTATATTATCTTTAATCTACACCATTCATTTCATATCACCTAATAATCACCTAACTTTATATTATAAACAAATCAATTTAATTATTCAACAATAATTCACACTTTAATCTACACCATTCATTTCATATCACCTAATAATCACCTAACTTTATATTATAAACAAATCAATTCAATTATTCAACAATAATTCACACTTTAATCTACACCATTCATTTCATATCACCTAATAATCACCTAACTTTATATTATAAACAAATAACTTTATCAATTCAATTATTATGACTAATTGTTATAAATACAGTATAGTTAGCTCTTAGATATCAAGTCAATAAATTAATGAAATACAACTGTTTAAATAACATCATAATAGAGATAACAATAATGTAAAATAAAGCATACGTTACTGTGTAATGACAATTATTGATTCAATAATGTGAATTACTGTGCATATGTTACTGTGACAATTATTAGGTTCAATAATTTTAAAAACAGTGCAACAACAATTATTGACTCAATGATATAAAATACAGTGTAATGACAATTATTAAATCAATAATGCAAAATACTGTGTAACAACAATTATTGAATTGATAATATAAAATATTATGCAGTGACAATTATCGATGAAATGATGCGTAACAGTTACGGTGTCAATTATCAGACCAATAATATGAGACACTATGCAATACCGTGTGTTACTGTAGAGTACCGAGTGCTACAGAAAATACCATAAACTACCGTATGCTACTATTCTTTTATCACCGGTATTTTAACAGTTCCGTTGACTATTTTTATTTAAAAAGGTTACTTCTGTCGTTTTCTATATCCGACAAATATTCCGTTGTGGGGTCCACCAATAATTTATTATTTCGGCGCCGTCGTACGGCACGAATATTCCCCGACCAAACGAATATTCCCCGACAAAGCGAATATTGTCCGACAAAATAAAATTTGCACATAACATCCTTAACTTTCAATTTTGTTAATTTAACCACTTACTGTTTCAAAAAAAATATATATGAAGAAAAATTAAATTTTGTATTTCATAAAATTCGGGGTCTTACAACCTCCCCTCCTTATGAAATTTCGTCCCCGAAATTGACGTACCTGACATATCGAAGAGGTAAGGATACTTAGATTTCATCTCAGATTCTAGCTCCCAGGTCATTTCCTCAGTATCTTGGTTCCTCCATAAAACCTTAACTTGAGGTATAACCATTGAGCGTAGGATCTGCTCCTTCTTATCCAGGATCTTAACAGGTACCTCCTCGTATGTTAAATCCTCTGCTATAACGTCTGGTTCTAACTCAATGACGTGGTTTGGGTCCTTCACATATTTACGTAACATAGATATGTGAAAAACGTTATGGATGCGAGACATACTTAGTGGTAGGGCTAGTCTGTAGGCTACGGTTCCTATTCGATCGAGGATTTCAAATGGGCCAATAAATCGAGGGTTGAGCTTTCCTCTCTTTCCGAATCTCGTAACCCCTTTCCATGGAGAAACACGTAAGAATACATGATCTCCGACGTTGAAACTTTCGTCTCTCCGATGAAGATCAGCATAACTCTTTTGTCGTTTTTGTGCGGTCTGTATTCGTTGTCGGATCATTTGGATCTTTTCGGTCGTCAAGCGTACCAACTCGGGTCCCAACAATTTTGCTTCTCCTACCTCATTCCAACATATTGGAGAGCGACACTTCCTTCCATACAATGCCTCGAATGGAGCCATGCCTATGCTTGCTTGGTAACTGTTGTTGTAAGAAAATTCCACCAACGGCAAGTACTTATCCCAACTTCCTTTGAAGTCTAATACACAAAGTCTCAAAAAATCTTCGAGGGTCTGGATCGTCCTTTCCGATTGTCCGTCCGTTTGAGGATGGTATGCAGAACTAAAACGTAGTTCAGTGCCCATAGCTTTTTGTAGACTGATCCAAAAGCGTGAAGTGAATCTAGGATCTCGATCAGAAACTATGAAAACTGGCATGCCATGCAATCTCACGATCTCATTTATGTACATACCGGCAAGACGTTCAAGTGAAAAGTTTTCTCGTATAGGCAAGAAATGAGCGGATTTGGTCAATGTATCTACGATCACCCAAATTGCATCTAAGCCTTGAGAAACTTTTGGAAGACCCGTCACGAAGTCCATATTGATGTGTTCCCACTTCCATTCGGGAACTTCAAGTGATTGTAATGGACCTTTAGGAACTTGATGTTCTGCCTTGACACGTTGACAAGTTAGGCACCTTGAGATAAACTCCGCAATCTCTCTTTTCATATTGTTCCACCAAAATGTATGTCGAAGATCTCGATACATCTTGGTACCTCCTGGGTGGATTGCAAACGGCGTGTTGTGTGCCTCCATCATGATTTTATGCTTTAATTCAGGATCGTTAGGAACACAGAGTCGAGAGTTGACTCGAAGTATTCCTTTCTCGTCGATTCTTGCTTCGGGAATGACACCTTCTTGTACTTTCTTTATCATGTTTATCAGTTCCGGATCGGTAGCTTGAGCAGCTTTAATTTTATCGATTAAAGTTGGTTCTACTCGCACGTGAGCAATCTTCGAGTGGGTCCCTGGTGTCTTTAGCTCTATCTCCATCTTTTGCAAGTCGTACAAAATACACTTTTGTGTTGTCAGCAGTGCACTTGTACTTGCATAAGATTTTCTGCTCAAAGCGTCAGCTACAACGTTCGCCTTTCCCGGGTGATACTGGATTGTGTGGTCATAATCCTTTAACAGCTCAAGCCAACGTCGTTGTCGCATGTTGAGTTCCTTCTGGGTGAAGAAATACTTGAGACTTTTATGATCCGTATAGATATCCATTTTTTCTCCGTACAAATAGTGTCTCCAGATCTTCAACGCGAAAACGACTGCTGCCAACTCTAGATCATGAGTAGGATAATTTTTCTCATAATCTTTGAGTTGTCGAGAGGCGTAGGCTATAACCTTTCCATGTTGCATAAGGACACAGCCTAGACCTTTGCCAGAAGCATCGCTGTAGATAACAAATTCTCCTGATCCTGATGGTATGGTCAGAACAGGAGCTGAAACCAGTCTCTTCTTGAGTTCTTGAAAACTTTTCTCGCATTCCTCGCTCCATATGAATTTTGTGCTTTTCTGAGTAAGCTGCGTTAATGGAGTGGCGATTCGAGAAAATCCTTCTACGAATCTCCGATAATAACCAGCTAGACCCAGAAAACTTCGGACTTCGGTTACTGTTTTGGGTTGTTCCCAATTTAGTACCGTTTCAATCTTCGCAGGATCGACTGATATTCCTTGACTAGAAATCACATGCCCAAGAAACGCGACCTCCTCAAGCCAGAACTCACATTTCTTCAACTTGGCATATAATTTGTTTTCACGGAGCTTTTGTAGTATCAATCTCAGGTGTTGTTCATGATCCTCGCGACTCTTGGAGTATATGAGGATGTCATCAATAAAGACAACCACAAAATGATCCAAATGTTCCTTGAATATCCGGTTCATCATGTCCATGAAAGCTGCAGGAGCATTAGTTAGTCCAAAAGGCATAACTAAGAACTCATAATGCCCATAACGAGTTCTGAAAGTAGTCTTTGGAATGTCCTCAGCTTTAACCTTTAACTGATGATATCCAGAACGGAGATCAATCTTTGAGAAATGTTGAGCGCCTTGCAATTGATCAAACATGTCATCAATCCGAGGTAACGGGTACCTGTTCTTGATGGTGACATGGTTCAATTCTCGGTAGTCAATGCACAATCTCATACTCCCGTCTTTCTTCTTCACAAATGGAACAGGAGCACCCCAAGGTGATGCACTCGGACGAATGAAACCGGTATCCAACAATTCCTGTAGTTGGACTTTTAACTCTTGAAGTTCAATGGGAGCCATTCGGTAGGGAGCTTTGGAAATGGGCTTGGTACCGGGTTCAAGATCAATATAAAAATCAATTTCACGGTTTGGGGGTAAGCCAGGAAGTTCTTCAGGAAAAACGTCAGGAAACTCATTAACAATGGGAATATCATTCAAGTTTGACGTATTTTTGTTCAAATCAGTGACATGAGCTAAAAAGGCTTGACATCCGTTTTTCAATAAACGAATGGCTTTATGGCTAGAAATAACAATTATAGATTTCAATGGTTTAGTTGCTTGAATTTGCATGACAGGTTGATTAGGAATATGAAAACTAATAATCTTATGAAAACAATCAATTTTAGCATGATGGGTAGTCAACCAATCAATTCCTAAAATCACATCAAATTCATGCATCTCCAAAGAAATAAGGTCAACAGGTAATGTGAGGTTGTTGATTTGAACTAGGCAAGATTTATAGACAGTAGATGTAATGGTCATTTCTCCTAATGGGGTTTCAACTGATAAGTCAAAGTCCAAATTTTCAGGAGTTAAGTTTAAACGCTGAGCACATGCAGGTGAGATAAAAGAATGGGTAGAGCCAGTATCTAACAAAGCGTAGACTTCACGAGAATTTATGAATAGCTTACCGGTTATCACCTCGTTCGAGTTTCGCGCCATTTGGGATGTCACAACAAAAGCTCTCCCTTGAACTACAGATTTTCCCTTATCCGCGCTAGCTTTTGGTATCATCATTGCAGCTGGACTTGATTTTGTGGCAGGACAGAACCGCGCAAGATGACCCTCTTTCCCACAACTGTAGCACTTTTTGGACTGCAGTGTACAGTTTGGGCTGATGTGACCTTCCTGACCACACCTATAGCATCTCACTGGTGGTCGATCTTCTCCCCTTGAAACTAGGGTCGGTGCTGGTGTTGGTACTGGTGCTGGTGCCCTTCCATAATTATTATGGAATCTCTTTCTTTTGAAATTGTTCCCACTAGATTCTCCTCTTCTGTTATTTGGTGTGGAATTACCACCGAAGTGTTGGTTACCTCCTCGATGGTTCTCGTTCCTGTGGTTGTTGTCACTCCTTTCTCTATGCTGATCATTAACTCTTGGCTGCAATGTTTCATCTGTTTGCTCCACCCTTTGAGCCCTATCTACAACATCTGAATACAAACTGAATTTATGAGAACTAAGTTGTTGACGAATTTTGAGTCTCAAACCTCTCAGGAACATTCGACTCATTCGTGCTTCGTCATCCACAAGATGGGTGGCAAAGCGAGATAACTCGGCAAACTTGGCTTCATATTGGGAGACTGTCATGTTTCCCTGCTCCAGCTTAATGAATTCCACCTCTTTCATATGGCGGATGCTTTCTGGAAAATACTTCTCATTAAACAGTTCTTCGAATTCTGTCCAAGATATTTCGAGTGCTGAAGGTTGGATACGTTTTACCGCTTCCCACCAATGGTCCGCCTCACCTCGTAACATAAAAGTGGCAAATGGCACCTTCTGATCATCAGCGCATTGTAAGACATCAAGTATTTTTGTCGTCTGCTTTAGCCATGCCTCCGCTTTGAGTGGGTCAGGCTTCCCGTGGAATTCAGGTGGTCCTAATTCTTTAAATTGCTTAACAGTGACCATCCTCAAATTGCCAGCGTTTCTACCGTTATTATTGACTGGATTTCCTCTTCCTTGATTCTGTATGAACTGCATGAAATTCCTAAAGAATCCATCGTTCATCATGTTATCAGGAACATTATTTCCTGAGTTGGCAGGAGGATTGTTTGGGGCCTCTTGATTCTCGGCTACATTTGCTTCAGGCATTCCATAGTTAACCTCTTGATTTCCAGATGCCATACTAAACTGTGGTCACAAAATAAATGTTAGTTCAAATAAACTGACTCATCACTTCATGTTCCTACATTCAAATCGACTCATTAGATAATAAAATCTATTTTAGGTAGGACACACTAGTGACTGATTCTATTCGTCTCTCCCCTCCTAGTTCTACCCCAGATCTCCATTAAAGACCATATCCCTAAGCTCTGATGCCAACTGTGACGCCCCCAAATCTGGGCCCACACAGCCCAAACTTGAATCGTCAAAAGACTACAACAAAATTACTACAACAAAGCACAACGTACAACAATACAGTGTATAATAATACACAACTAAGTCTTCACTATTATTGCCACACTATTTTACAAAACGTGAAGACTATGATAACTATTCCTCGGACCCTCACTCCATTCCCCGGCTAGACCCTGTTATGTTTTCATCTCCTGTTGAAAAACAATGGAACAAAAGAAAGGGTGAGCTCAAATAGCCCAGTAAAGAATATCATGACTAAGATAATGACAAATAAATTATCATTAGTCTTCAACAGTTGAGTTCTTGATAGAATACAATAGACTACAAGGTTTATATCAAAAACTGCAGTTAAATTCTTAAACAACGTTCAGATCAATAATAGCAGCGGAATGAGTAATCTATTAGAAGAATAATGCAGACTATAATGTCCACTCGGTTTTCTTTTTAGGAAAAACATCATCAACTTTTATCATCTGAAATATCATTAGTCAAGATAATACAAATTCACAGTTCCTGATCATAATCATGCAGATCAACAGTTCATCTTTGCACTACGGGCCAAAGACATTCAATATAACACCAACGGTCATGATTATACCAGATTCAGCCTTTGGTCATAATCATACCAAACAACAGTTCATCTTTGCACTACGGGCCAAAGAGAACATTCACCACGTGCCATAAAAGACACCGAACAGATGTATCGTCTTTAACCTATTATATCGCCTTTAACCTATCATCTGTTCAACAAATATATCACATCTGTGCCCCCGGCCACAGATATTCACAACAGCTTGATTTTTGGATGATTAAAATGATATAAATGATGAACAGAAGAAATATGATAACAATAAGTATCGGAAGTTTACTTTGTACAGATTCAAATATTGTCCAAATTGTCAACATGATGTGGAGTGAAATTTAAAAATGATATTCAAGATCCACAGTTCAGAATAACGGTTACAATTCAATAGAAAGGTTCACGTAAATAGGAAGGTTCAGTTGAAATAATGAAGTTCAACTATTATGGAACATATAATATTTTCAGGAATTATAGAAGCAATAGTTCCATAATAAATTTCGATTTAGGAGTATGAAAGAAAATAATATCCCTTACCGTAGCAGGTTTGATTAACAAAAGGTGAAGGAAATTAATACAAAGGGTTATTCACCAACAGGCGGCAATCCGCTCCGTAAGGTTATTCCCACAATTTAATAGAATTTGAGTACAAAGAGTTATTCACCAAACAGGCGGCAATCCGCTCCGTAAGGTTATTCCCACAATTTAATAGAATTTGAGTACAAAGAGTTATTCACCAAACAGGCGGCAATCCGCTCCGTAAGGTTATTCTCAGAGATTAATAATGAATGAATACGAAAGGTTATTCACCAACAGGCGGCAATCCGCTCCGTAAGGTTATTCCCACAATTTAATACATGGAAATAAAAGGCACGTCTTATGAGTAAGGAAGAAACAATATTATTATCGAGAATCAAATAATGATAATCCCTTACCATAGTACGTTTGAATAATGGAAGATGAAAAAGATGGTATCCCTTACCTCAACACGTGACTGGATATTGATTTAAATGAGGTTGATTAACTTGAACAGTACACGTATACTTATAGATCTTCACAAATACTCAAGATGACTTAAGCACACTTAGAGAGAACTTTCACAAGAAGTATTTAGAGAGAGAAAGAAAGAACAAGTAAGGAAGTTTATGAAAAATCCTTAAGTTAAGGCTTCTATTTATAGCCAAAAATCTTATCATTCATTTAATCTAAACCATTCATTTAAAGATCATCTTTTAATCTACACCATCCATTTCAAATATTATATTATCTTTAATCTACACCATTCATTTCATATCACCTAATAATCACCTAACTTTATATTATAAACAAATCAATTTAATTATTCAACAATAATTCACACTTTAATCTACACCATTCATTTCATATCACCTAATAATCACCTAACTTTATATTATAAACAAATCAATTCAATTATTCAACAATAATTCACACTTTAATCTACACCATTCATTTCATATCACCTAATAATCACCTAACTTTATATTATAAACAAATAACTTTATCAATTCAATTATTATGACTAATTGTTATAAATACAGTATAGTTAGCTCTTAGATATCAAGTCAATAAATTAATGAAATACAACTGTTTAAATAACATCATAATAGAGATAACAATAATGTAAAATAAAGCATACGTTACTGTGTAATGACAATTATTGATTCAATAATGTGAATTACTGTGCATATGTTACTGTGACAATTATTAGGTTCAATAATTTTAAAAACAGTGCAACAACAATTATTGACTCAATGATATAAAATACAGTGTAATGACAATTATTAAATCAATAATGCAAAATACTGTGTAACAACAATTATTGAATTGATAATATAAAATATTATGCAGTGACAATTATCGATGAAATGATGCGTAACAGTTACGGTGTCAATTATCAGACCAATAATATGAGACACTATGCAATACCGTGTGTTACTGTAGAGTACCGAGTGCTACAGAAAATACCATAAACTACCGTATGCTACTATTCTTTTATCACCGGTATTTTAACAGTTCCGTTGACTATTTTTATTTAAAAAGGTTACTTCTGTCGTTTTCTATATCCGACAAATATTCCGTTGTGGGGTCCACCAATAATTTATTATTTCGGCGCCGTCGTACGGCACGAATATTCCCCGACCAAACGAATATTCCCCGACAAAGCGAATATTGTCCGACAAAATAAAATTTGCACATAACATCCTTAACTTTCAATTTTGTTAATTTAACCACTTACTGTTTCAAAAAAAATATATATGAAGAAAAATTAAATTTTGTATTTCATAAAATTCGGGGTCTTACAGTTTTCATTAAACTTTGTGCATAGGGTTAAAGAGTTCTAGAAGTTGCCCTCGTTTTATTTATATTTACTGTTAGAAGGCAATGTATAGTCTCGATTCCTATTTGACAAAAGTTTAAAAAACTATTGTTTTCTAAAATGACATCTAATAAAAACCCCATCGTTTTCGAAATTAAAATTAATCTTTCTTATAACAAACGAAGCCTCGTCATTTGGGTCAAAAGACGTCTAAAACACTTTCCCGACAAAACACATTTTGACATATAAAAATCAAAGCAACTTTATGCAAAAGGACACCACAAACCTCCATTTAGGCACACATACACACACGCGCGCACACACATATTTTTAGGATTTAAAAGGATAGGAAAACATCAAGATAGCGGTAACCGTGTTTCACGGAAGTCGGGGGGTGCCTAACACATTTCCCTCGCTTAAGCAAGCCCCAGAACTCTATGAATCTCGGTTTGCGGACCAATTAAATCGGAGTCATATATGAGCCAGCGATTACGAAAACAAAATCCGGATGAGTTGGTACATCCATTTCAAATATACCAACTGGCGACTCTGGTCAATTGGCTCATAAAGAAAATCGACATTTCGAAACCCCGTCGACACTAAGCCGACCCTTTTTAAAAAAATCACATCTTAATCTAAAGGCTAAAATTGGAAAGGGCATTTTAATATTAAAAAACGAAACGATGAAAATCCCGGCGTCGACAGCTATAAATAGAATACTACCCTTCTTATTTTATTTCACCAACTTAAGGGCTTCTAATTTTGAGTAAGGGCCTTGTTGTGTGAGAGTTTTTTTATTTTTTTTTATTTTTATAAAAAGACCTCATTAGTTAATTTTTTGTCATCGATGACGTAGACAATCTGTGGAACTCGTAATTTTTGGGTATGTGTTTTTATTTAATTTTTCTGTATTGTCATTTTTGTTTTAAATATTGTATTTAGTTTGTTAGTTGATATTTTAGTATATTTTGTTAGTAATTAGTATTTTTGCATTGTTATTATTTTTGTAATTTTAATTATTATTTTGTATTTAGATTATTAGTTACTAGTTTTGGATTAGTATTATTGACTTTAATTATTATTGCTATTTAGATTATGATTTTGGCATAATAGTAATATTTGTTTGAAAAATGATTAAATATTGAAATAATTTTTTTGTAAATATACTTATAGTTATGTTGAAAAAGAAATAAGAAAACTGTTAAATAATAGAATTTGTCCTAATGAGATTTATTTGTTCTAAATTTATATTTAGGAATCGTTTGACTATTAATTTTGTGTTCAGTAATATCGAGGTAAGTGACTTTCCGAACTATTTAGTATTTTGAAATTATTGTTTATAATTATGTATGCTTTAGTAATTATTCGGATGCGTAAATATATTATTTAAAAAATTATTATACTTTATTTAAGGATTCCATTTGAATGAAAATGTTACA
This sequence comes from Hedera helix, assembly GCA_947179155.2. Classification (NCBI taxonomy): domain Eukaryota; kingdom Viridiplantae; phylum Streptophyta; class Magnoliopsida; order Apiales; family Araliaceae; genus Hedera; species Hedera helix. The sequence goes on along the minus strand of OX359273.1, from coordinate 10,301,772 downwards.
CTAGTATTTTGTTAAAACCCCGGATTAAGTATCAAAATAGAATTTTGATTTAGAAAATGAGATTATGTGATTTTGAACTGTGAAATAAGTATAGTTTTGAATATCAAAAATATTGAGAAATTATTTTTAGAAACCTCAATTCGACTATGTATAGAATCTGTTAGTGTTTATGATAGTTCCGAAATAATTTAGGACCTACTAAGGCGCACAACTTTAGATACCCTTCGGGGGACGCTTTTCGGGGTGCGTGCAAGATAAGATACCTTTGTAGGGGGCGTATCATTGACATTATCGAACATAAGGGATGTGTTATAGGGCTGTTATAACCTTAGTCCCAAGAGCTGTGGATTAAAAGATACATTGAATATATTGAAATCGTTTATTGAACATATTGAAATCATTTTTGAATTGTGTTTGATGATTATTGATTTTAGTTTTGAATGTATATATCGACTATTATTATCGAACAAGAAAATATTATTTTCAACATGTATGTTTACTATTGTTATTAAACAAAAAAGTTATTTCGAAAAAGTATTTTGTAAACTATATTTGATCCACCTAAATAGTAAAGATTGTCACTTGTTGAGCTTTACTGCCCACCCTTACATTAATTTTTACAGAATACTTTGTTAAGAGCCGAGCACTGTGGATACTTTTGTGGATGACTGAAGTTTTTGTTTTTTGTTTTTTTTGTTTATGACGTTTATTAGTATTTTGATAAGACTTTGGTTTAATAGAGCTATCTATCTTTCCAAAGTTATGTTTTCAGTATTTAGTTATTGAACCTTAGTATAATTTTGATAATGAAAGACTATTCAGTTTCAAGTTAGTTTCATTATTATGTTTTTATTTGGGCTGCGCTGTTGATAGCGAGCTTTGTGTTTGCGGCGTGTGACACATCTGGCCTGTAGCGGGTTTGGGGTGTTACAGAGATGGTATCAGAGCAGTGGCCCCTCGCAATGTGTTATTTTGAAAAACCTACACATTCCCTGGAGAGTGATTTTGGGAGTTAAATGTGGTTATAGTCTTGACTAAATTTAAGAATTTGGAGTGAGAGATAGAATAAGGTGAAAAAAAATATTATTTGTATTGTCTAGTTAATTGTTAGTTTACATTTTGAATGTAAATTTTTATGAATTAGTATTTTTTTTACTATTGAATAAACTTGGATATTTTAAATTTCATTTTGATATATGTTTTAATACTAGTTTTGTATAGTGTTGTTTAGTGATGATTGCTTTATTGTGTAGAAAATGCCGCCTAGAAGAAGTAACTCTAATAACAATGATAGTGGCGTTGTTGGTATGGCTCACCTAGTTAATACCTTAGCCCAATTAGTACAAAATCAACAGTCTGGGCAACGTGATATAGTAACAGAATTCAAGAGATTGAACCCGCCCATCTTTGAAGGGACTACAGACCCTGCTATTGTTAAGAAGTGGATTCAAGAAATGGAGAAAGCTTTTGACTTGTTAGGGAGTACCGAAACTAATAAGGTGACGTTGACGGTTTACCAACTGTAACGCCCCCAAAAATCCCCGCGCTTTCGATGCGGCGGACCTTGTGCGTTAATTTCATACATCTATCGACTTAACCAATGATCCCATAATCATATTGGTTGAAATAGTCTTATTTTAGACTATACATTAACAATTTCTCTTAACATTGTCCCTGGATCTTAACTTGATCTCAGTCTCATAAGTATACAAGTATCAACTTGTATTTCATCCATATAAATGGATAAAACCATATATAACGGTTTAATTTTAACCTTAGGATTTAAATATTCTATATACGTCCACTTGTAACGGTCTCATTCGTACTACAAGTATCAATATACAAAGATATCTCTTCATATCAATAATCCTACTTATATGGTATTCAGAATAGTAATAACGAGTTATACCTGGGTCCGAGGAACCTTAACGATGGATTTGACCAGTCAACATCGCTTAGTTTTGTCTCAGATGTACAGCACTCACAAGTTATTTACCGATCCTCATCCAGATAAATAGATCATTATCAATACTATGTTAAATTTTAACAATTCTAGGTTATATCAAAATAAAGACATAACAACATTCTGATGATAATTATTTATATCATTCATTCAATATTCGGTTACATGTTTGTTTGTTCGTATTACAACAGTCATTATGACATATACAAATATAATCAATTTACATGAAAACCTAATCTATGCTGCATCTTTAAGTTCATGATCTTCTTAACGTTCATCTTTAATCTGCAAATAAGGTTTTATTCGCAAGAATGAGCACGACGGCTCAACAAGTCTAACATACAGCACATACGCAATTTATGCTTTCATATAAACTTTTAACATGCATTGACTGAACATAATTCTCCATTTAATATCACATATAACTCACGTTCCAACAATTTATATCACATTGACACACAAAGTGTATAAATCATGTTCGTAAATCGTAAACATAAAACATAACAGTTAGAAGGCTTGTAAACATCAGTTAAAGACTTCACATATCATCTATTGCATAATAACATGACATTACACATCTCATTTAACATTTTAACAATACTACACAAGTAGCACATAGCAAGAGTTAGAAGACTTGCCTTGAAACCATGATAGGGTTTTCCCGGGAAATCGTTAAACGCCTACAAAAAGGGTTACGCGACCCCGAATGTTAGTTTATCAAATTTTCCTTTTGAATAAGTCTTAGAATAACTTAACTACACTATTTTCATAGGTGAAATTATTTGAAAAATTGTCCAACTCAAAAACTCACTTTTAAGTCACTTTTAAAAAATAGGCAGCATGTATGGCTGCTAGACCCCGGCTAGATCAAACGGCCACAACTTCTTCGTTTTAAAACATTTTTGAGTCGTTCAAAATTTCACGCGTTCGTAACTTCCGTATCTACAACTTTTATTCAGACCAAGATTCGAGATTCCTTACTGATTTACACTTATTTTGCCAGTAATGGGACTGATCTAAAACTGATTCATATTTCTGACCTCTTTTACAGTGACAGCCATAACTTTGTCATACGAAAACATTTTTGAGTGATTATTGAGTCTAAATTGCTTAGAATTTTATGATCTACAACTTTCATTTAGGTTTATAAGGCAGATTCAGACTTTAGATTTTCGGAAATTTGAAAAAATAATTCTGCGACTATATTAAACTTAACTTTCTTTGATCCAATTGGTAAAACATGACACCTCAAGCATTAATTTGCTAAGATGACATGTTCTAACACTCCGTATCACTTCATAACATAAAAATAACAAAATCATAAACCTACTTATATAAGATTTCATGAATTTTTCTCAAGAACACGAAGAACGAATCGAAGAACACGAAGAACACGAAGAACAAAGTTTCATCGTTCTTCGTTTCGACTACTAAAACTTGATGCCACAAGCATTAATTAGCAAGGCCATCATGTTTCATCATCCCATAACACTAAATTACCAAATCATAAACCTACTTATGTAGAAATTATGACTTTTTCTCAAGAACACACGAAGAACACGAAGAACGAAAAATCGTACATGGTAACGACTTATGTTCTTGAGCTTTTGGATTTCATACTTGAAATAATTTGAGCATACGATTATAACACTTTATAATTGACAAAATTTGGTCATTATAACAACTTGTTTACTTAAATATAACAATTTATAATAATACTCCAGAACATACGAAGAACACGGAGAACGGATAAACCGTACATGGATACGACGTATGTTCTTGAACTTTAAACTATGAAATGAAATTTGACATAACAACGACTTGCTCAAGTCATAAGGAACACGGAGAACGAAAAATCGTACATGGCTACGACTTATGTTCTTGAGCCTCATCGATAAAATAAAACTTTAAGCATAATAACGATTAAGAATCGTACCTTTTATTATTGCAAGCTTTAACTATTTCTTTGCAATCGATTCTTGTCTCACAAGAACTCTCTCTATATTTGCTCTTTAGCTTTCAAAAATGGTAAAGAACTAATGAACTTAAGCCTTCTATTTATAGGAAAACCAAGGGTCGGGGTAGTTTGGTCATTAGTTTAAAAGCTAAGGGCATTTTAGTCATTTCGCACATTATTTAATTAATAAAACTAGAATAATATCTAGATATTTTCCGAGCCAAGCTTCTAGAAGCTTCCCGAGCTGTTTTGTCATTATTTCTTCCGATTTCGGTATATCGGATAAATCGCGTGCGATTAATTTAAAATATTTCGCATTAGTAATATAAGTTTTAATTACTTATACGTATTTTATTAATAAAATACATCATACAGTATTAATATGATGTCTCGTCTGACCCTCGAAGTTTTTCTTGAATTAATCTCGGATAATCTTCCGTATATTTTTCTCAAACATACCTACCGGGCGATGCGATTAATAAATTTCTTTCATTCTAGATACTAATTATGATTGAATAATATAACTAGGTATTAATCTGATAAATTTGATTATTCAAATTTAATGTTAACCTGTCTCATGTTCCGTTTGATAAAAACAATACGGATGAATTAGCAGTTAATTAAATAACAGTCTGATTCCAACTAATTTGGTTAACTTCTACTGATTTAAAATTTTGATATTACTGAGTTTTGTTCCGAATGAACACTTTTCTGTAAAGTGAAAAGTCCAAAAGACTTGGCACGTTTTTCGGTGAATAGTGTTTTTGACGACCATTTCTCAGAAAATGGTTAGAAGACCAAAAAGTCAAAAATAATATTTATTTTTGTCTTTTCTCTATTTTGTCTTATTCCCGACACACTTTTCGAGAAAATATTTTATTGCTTATTACGCACCGGTGTTGCATACAAACACTGTATCCATCAACGGTTTGATCAAAAACGGAAAGCGTTTTCGTTTGAAGAGCGATTTACATTTTATTTATGGAAAAATATAAGTGGCTCCCTGGTATCTATTCCCCGTATAAATGCTATATCGTGAAATAGAAAAGTCCAAACGTTGAAAAGAACGTTCAAAAAGACGACAAACGTTTTCTCGTAAATCGTGTCTTTTTCGTCTTTTTCCCAAGAAAATTTTATTGATTCCCTGGCATCTAAACCTCATATTATCACTATGTCGTGAAATACAAGAAGTCCTACAGATGAAAGAAACGATCAAACGAATGAAAAACGTTTCTTCGTGAATAGTGCTTTTTACACGTTTTTCGAGAAAAACTTTTACTGACTATTACGTGTTTTTAAAGCGTGGGAAGGTTGAATCTTGAAACAGAATGTCAATTTAACCTTCACATTTTGCTCAAGGGCCTAGGTTATTTTCTAGGGTTTAGACCCTAGGGTTAGGGTTTAGGTTTTAACTCTTTTTCCAATTTAGGTTTTTGCCCTAAATTGACTTCTGATTTTTAATAAGTGTTAAGGTTAACTACTTGAACCAAAACACAAAATCCTACACATAGATATTTCATACTACACATTTAAAAGCTCAATTCAAGCTTTACTAATCACATAACACATAGTTTAGGTTAAAGAATTTAACCTCTTAGTTGTATACGATCGTAGTTTCGAGTCGTATATATTCTTTAAGATAGCTCAAGGTATGCTTGAGCAATCAATCTTAGGTTTTGAATTGACAACCTTGCTTAGATCTTGTTAGATCACTTTTGAAATATTTGGGATATTACACCAACTGCAGGGTGGAGCTTATGATTAGTGGCTTATGGAGAAAAGGAAGCACAAGGAAAATCCCAAACCGCATACTTGGACCATGTTCAAAGAGGCGTTTACCAACAAGTACTTTCCTAGAACGATTTGGGCACAAAATGAGAGGGAATTCATTAGGCTAGAACAATGGAACAAAACGGTTGCTGAATATGAAGCCGAGTTTGCGAAGCTCGCTAAATATGCACTTACCTTAGTACCAGATAAGGTGACAAAAGCCCGTAGGCTAGAGGACGGGTTACGGGTCGACATAAATCATGGCGTTGCGTCTTTTGAGCTATCCACAAATGATGTAGTGCTCCATAAGGCATTGGTTATTGAGAAAGGCCTAATAGAGATTAAGAATGAGAAGAATGCCAATCGAAAGAGAGAGGAACCTTTTGGGGGAGAGTCGATCCATGGGGTACCAGCGAAAAAGATAAATACCCAAATCGATAGATTTCAGGGAAATCAAGTAAATCAAGAGGACAAATTAAAATGTGGGAGATGTGGTAGGAACCACCCAGACAAAGAATGTCATTGGAATACGGGTGCGTGCTTTCATTGCGGAGAGTTAGGTCATAAAATTACGCAATGTCCTAAGAACCATCCACCTAAAGGAGATGCAAGGAAGGAGGAAGTAACTATAGCAAGTCTAAGGCTAACTCAAGGATGGGTGTTTCAACTTTCAGTCAACTAGTATTAAGGTATGTAACTCTTTTATTATTTGAACATGTTATTTTTAGATGTATGCTTATGGTTTGGAAATTTTGAGGACCAAATTTTTTTTAAGGGGGAGGTAATGTAATGACCCAAGTTTTGCACTTCCCACATTGGTTACTAATATATCCTTAGTCCTACAAAGCTTAGTCCTATATCACCCATTTAGCAAAATCCAACTCATTCCTTAGGCTATAAATAGAATACTACCCTTCTTATTTTACTTCACCAACTTAAGGGCCTCCAATTTTGAGTAAGGACCTTGTTATATGAGGGCTTTTTATAAAAAGAGTTCATTAGTTAAATTTTTGTCATTGAGGACATAGGCAATCTGCAGAACTCGTAATTTTCGGGTATGTTTCTTAGTTAATTTTTCTATATTGTCATTTTTTGTTTTAAATTTTGTATTTAGTTTGTTAGCTGATATTTTAGTATATTTTGTTAGTAATTAGTATTTTTGCATTGTTATTATTTTTCTTGTTTTAATTATTATTTTATATTTAGATTATTAGTTACTAGTTTTGGATTAGTATTATTGGCTTTAATTATTATTGCTATTTAAATTATGATTTTGGCATAATAGTAATATTTGTTTGAAAAATGATTAAATATTGAAAGAATATTTTTATGAATATACTTATAGTTATGTTGAAAAAGAAATAAGAAAGCTGTTAATTAATAGAAATTTGTCCTAAAGACATTTATTTGTTCTAAATTTATATTTAGGAATCGTTTGACTATTAATTTTGTGTTCAGCAATATCGAGGTAAATGACTTTCCGAACTATTTAGTATTTTAAAATTATTGTTTATAATTATATATGCTTTAGTAATTATTCGGATGCCTAAATATATTATTTCAAAATTTGTTATACTTTATTTAAGGTTTTCATTTGAATGAAAATGTTACACTTGTATTTTGTTAAAAACCCGGATCAAGTATCAAAATAGAATTTTGATTTAGAGAAAATGAGATTATGTGATTTTGAACTGTGAAATAAGTATAGTTTTGAATATCGAAAATATTGAGAAATTATTTTTAGAAACCTCAGTCCGACTATTATGTATAGAATCTGTTAGTGTTTACACTAGTTTCGAAACAATTTAAGACCTACTAAGGCGCACACCTTTAGATATCCTTCGGGGGGCACTCTTCGAGATGCATGCATGATAAGATACCTTAGTAAGGGACGTATCATTGACATTATCGAATATAAGTGCCGTGTTACAGGACTGCTGTAACCTTACTCGCAAGGGCTGTGGATTAAAAGATACATTGAATATATTGAACATATTGAAATCGTTTATTGAACATATTGAAATCGTTTTCGAATTGTGTTTTATGATTATTGATTTTAGTTTTGAATATATATATATTGACTATTATTATCGAACAAGAAAAGATTATTTTCAATATGTATGTTTACTAGTGTTATTAAACAAAAAAGTTATTTCGAAAAAGTATTTTGCAAATTATATTTGATCCACCTAAATAGTTTGCGGCGTATGACACTTCTGGCCTATAGCGAGTTTGGGATGTTACACTTTAGAACTTGTCAAATCTCACCCTTCAATACGTTAAGCTTTTCCAAACTGACCCGACTCAAAATGTAGAAAATTATTCCCAGAGCCACTGTACTGTAATTAGGAAAGGCCGTAACATGAAGAAACCAGCAAAGAATAATCTCTTATCTTAGGTACCAAGCCTTGTGCATGTGTTACTTGAAGCAGTAAAATATATCCGCTTGTCATAGTCACATACAAAACAAGAAGTAGCGCCCGTTTGACTCAACGGTGCAGTGACTTAAAAGTTAAAAAAAGCACTTTCATTCTAAAATTTTCTTTCAAGAGTTCTATCCAAAAACACTTTCTCCAATAGCTCTACTAGTGAAAGGCCGAATTGTGGAAAGACTTCAACATCTAAAATATGTTCTCTTCCTTTCCTTCAGGCGCTAACTTACTGGAACAAATGTTTTGAGGAGGAACATCCATGTGCTAAAGTTTTCAGATGGAATTCAAAAAAAATATAGTTCTTTGTCCGTGATTCTGCTATTTAGGGTTAAATGCAAATAAGCCCCCTGAACTCTAGGGTTTTTGGACTTTACCAACTGACGCCGGAGCGGGATAGCGATTATCCTTCTGGCTAAGTTAATACAAATCTACAGGTAAAGATACAAGAGATTCACCAAAAGGGATAAGAGGAGAAACTCTCAACTCTAATTCTCAGAAAAAGTTTTATCAATATTTTCAACAACGTCTTTCTATACCCACAAGCCGGGTATATATAGCTAGGTAAAACTTGGGCACAAAGAAAGAAAATATCAGAAAAGGAAATATTAAAAAGGAAAATACTAGAAAGGTGGCTAACAGATTCTGACAAATCTTTCTCTCTCCTGCCACGTAGCTGGTCCCCAATATCTGTCACTACCTTTCTTTAGTAACCAACTCACGTACACTTACCATATGACACCTAATAATTAATAGCTAGATTATATGCCCAATAATAATAAAGGAAATAAAATAAAAGGAAATAAAAACTATCAAAAATAAAGGACTGAAGTCGTCTGAGCTGAAGCCGTCCCCGAAGAGCATTATTGATCCCGACCTCAAGGTCCCCAAAGAGTATTATCGGTCCCGACCTCAAGGTCCCCAGAAGAGTATTATCGACCTGAGATTAAGGTTAATAGGTCGATCCCATCTTACTTGCCCGAGGGCATCGGTGCCTTTTAACTTTGTCCCGATCCGCTTTCTCCATGTACTGTAGAGCCATTAATGTGCTAGCTGATAGATCGGCATGATTAAGCTCAGCATGATCAAGCTCAGATGCTCCTACATCAGTCACCCCGGGTTGAAAAGAACTCGTTCTCGAGTTGTCATTAGTGTCTTCGGCTTCGTCAAAGCAGGGGCTTAAATGTTTGACATTGAAGACATCCGAGGTCCGTAAATGGCTCGGTATGCGCAGACGGTAGGCATTATCATTGATCTTCTGTAGGATCTCACACGGGCCGATCTTTCGATCTTTAAGCTTATTGTACTCTCCAACAGGAAACCGTTCTCGGGTCAGAACAGCCCAAACAAAATCACCAACTTCGAAAAGTACTTGACGTCGGCGTTGGTTGATTTGATCCTTGTAGGTGGCATTATGTTCGATGATAGATAGACGGACTTGATTATGAATAGTCCGAAGGTGTTCGGCCATCTCATCTGCCTTCGGATGCACTCGTCCGATCTTGGGAATAGGGAACAAATCCAGAACTCCTGATGAATTTTGACCATAGACAATCTCAAACGGACTCATCCCTGTAGTTCTGTTTTTAGACCTGTTGTAAGCAAACTCGGCTTGAGCTAAAGCAAGATCCCACTGCTTCGGCTTTGTTCCAACCAGACATTGCAACATATTGCCTAGACTTCGGTTCACCACCTCGGTCTGACCATCGGTTTGAGGATGATAAGCACTACTGAAGTTCAACTTGGTTCCAAACTTTCCCCATAAACTCCTCCAGAAGTTACTGACAAATTTGGTATCCTGATCAGAGGTGATTGACTTTGGAATTCCATGCAATCGGATGATTTCCCGAAAATAAAGATTGGCAATTCGGTCAGCATCCATGGTCTTTCGACACGCAATAAAGTGAGCCATCTTCGAGAATTGATCTACTATCATGAAGATAGAATCAACTGACCGCCGAGTTCGAGGTAATCCCAACACAAAATCCATACTCACATCTATCCATGAAGCTTCTGGTACGGGTAAGGGAGTATATAGACCTGCGTTAGTGAGCGCCCCCTTTGATCGCTGACAGACATAACATCTTTCAACATGTCGAGCCACATCCCCTGACAGCTTCGGCCAATAGTAGCTAGTCGAGACTAGGGCTAGTGTCTTATCTCTCCCGAAATGACCCTCATTGTGAAGCTCACCAATTATCTGCTGTCTGAGCGAGCAATCTGGTACACTAAGTTGAAGCCCCTTAAACAGATAACCATTGTGCAGGACGAAGTCACATCGTTGACCTTCCGTCACTTCCCGAACTATCTTCCCGAAGGAAGGATCTTCTGTATACATATCAGGGAAGACTTCAAACCTAGTGATTGTATTGCTCATGGTAGTAAGAAGTACTGTGCGTCGACTGAGAGCATCGGCAACACATTTTAGACTTCCTGCTTGATGCCGAAGTGTAAAGGTGAATTCCTGCAAGTATGCCACCCACTTGGCATGCCTTCGGCTCAGCTTATGCTGACCATTGATATACTTCAAAGCTTCATGGTCGGTAAAGAGAATAAACTCCCGTTGTATCAGGTAATGACGCCAATGTTTCAAAGACTGAACTAGGGCGTAGAACTCCAGATCATATGTAGAGTAATTCTTCTTCGATCCTGACAACTTCTCACTGAAGAATGCCACTGGCCGACCCGCCTGACTCAATACTCCACCGATGCCGATCCCTGATGCATCACAGTTCACTTCAAATACTTTATCAAAATCAGGGAGTGCTAACATGTGGCACCTGTGACGTGGCATCTTGGTTGGATTTAATAAAAAAAAGCGCATCTCCCATGATTTGAACTCATGACCTCAAATTTGAAATTTGAAACATAAAACCAATCAAGCACTTAAGCCTTATTGTTTATATTACTCAACAACTAATTGATATTCCCAAGTAGCAGCCTATTATTATTATTATTTTTATTATTATTATTATTATTATTAACATTAATAATAATAATAACAATAATAACAATAATAATAATAATAATAATAATAATAATAATAATAATAATAATAATAATAATAATAATAATAATAATAATAATAATAATAACAATAACAACATTAATAATAATAATAATAATAATAATAATAATAATAATAATAATAATAATAATAACAATAACAACATTAATAATAATAATAATAATAATAATAATAATAATAATAATAATAATAATAATAATAATAATAATAATAATAATAATAATAATAATAATAATAATAATAATAATAATACTAATGGTAATAATAATAATAATAATAATAATAATAATAATAATAATAATAACAACAACAACATTAATAATAACATTAATAATAATAATAATAATAATAATAATAATAATAATAATAATAATAATAATAATAATAATAATAATAATAATAATAATAATAATAATAATAATAATAATAATAATAACAACAACATTAATAATAATAATAATAACATTTATAATAATAATAACATTAATAATAATAATAATAATAATAATAATAATAATAATAATAATAATAATAATAATAATAACAACAACAACATTAATAATAATAATAATAATAATAATAATAATAATAATAATAATAATAATAACAACAACAACATTAATAATAATAATAATAATAATAATAATAATAATAATAATAATAATAATAATAATAATAATAACAACAACAACATTAATAATAATAATAATAACATTAATAATAATAATAACATTAATAATAATAATAATAATAATAATAATAATAATAATAATAATAATAATAATAATAATAATAATAATAGGCTGCTACTTGGGAATATCAATTTGTTGTTGAGTAGTATAAACAATACGGTTTAAGTGCTTGAGTGGTTTTATGTTTCAAATTTCAAATTTGAGGTCATGAGTTCAAATTACGGGGGAAGACTTTTTTTTATTAAATTCAACCAAGATGCCACGTCACATGCTCGATATCACAATAATTTTACTACAAAGTAAGGGTGTGTTTGTTTACCTCTTAATAGCTCTTAATAGGCTGTCTCTTATTCGGTAAGAGGCAGATGGTTGTTTGTTTTTTTTTTTTTTGACCTCTTAATGCCTCTAACCGGTTAAGATACAAAATCAAGTCTAAATAATTAAGAGGTAAGTCTGAATAAATATTGTTATTTTTTGGACAAAAATACCCTCCTTAATATTATTATTTTCCTATTCTATCCCCCAATCATATCACCACACACATCACCACCATGCCATCACCAGACCACGCCACCAGACCCCCACCACCACGCCACCACGTCACCCGACCACCACCACCACGCCACCACGTCACCAGGCACCACACCATCACCTTGCACACCAGATCTGGGGAGGGGGAAGGAGGGCGCTGGGGAGCAGGAGCGGGGGAGGGGGAAGGGTGGGGGAGGGGGAGCCCGGAGCAGCAGGAGTGGTGGGGCGGGAAGGGGGAAGAGGAGGGAGGAGGAGGGGGACGACGAGGGTGGGGCGGGGACGACGAGGAAGAAGGAGGGGGGGGGGGGCGGGGGGGCGCGGAGGGGGAGGAGGAGGGGGACGACGGGGGTGGGGGCGGCGGCGGGGGGAGGAGGTGGGCTTCGGGAGTGGGGGGAGAAGGGAGGAGGGTGCGGGTGGGGTGGGGATGGGGGAGGAGGAGCGGGAGGGGGACGACGGCGGGGGGAGGGGGGAAGAAGAGGGGGACGGCTGGGGTGGGGGCGGCGGGGATGGGGGAGGAGGAGGGGGACGGCGGCGGGGGGAGGAGGAGGGGGAAGACGGGGGTGGGGACGGCGGCGGGGGGAGGGGTGGGGCGGGGAGATGAGGGAGAAGAAGAAGATTGCCAGGCTGCTTTGTTTTTTGTTTCATTTTGTTTTTTGTTTTTTTAATATTTTTGTACATAGGGATAAAATAGTAAAATACTTTTATTCAGACATTTTGAAAAAAATAATTATCAAACAACATTTTTTCATTCAGATACAATTCCATTCAGATGCTCTATATTATTCAGATGTCTAAACTGTTCAGATCTTAATAACTAATTTTATCAAACACAACCTAAGAAACGTTAGAATTGGATTAATATTAGTAATTAGCGGATCCTTTTTCGATCGTTTATTTATTGAATGATAAATCAATATTAATGACGGAGAAACCTGATTTAAAAATTTAAGAAATTCACCAAGTATAAAATGAGTCATTCAAGATACCACTGACAATAAAGAAAAGACAATCTAGAGCTATATTGTATAACAAGCACTACTAAATCAGGTATATAATTTAACAAAAAGATAAATTTAAAGAAAGTCTGACTAGCTGATTTCTGAATAGACTGTTTTGTATCTAAGAATTAAGATTCAAATCATACAGCTTCATCATACAATTGACAAAGTTATTACTAAACATTGCTACTAATACAATGATGACAAAATAGCTAACAGCCATGGACAAACATCTAAACTAGCAACATCTAATGTGATACGAAAGGAACCCTCTCAGGACATGGCTAAGGAATAAAATTTCCTTCATTGACAGCTTTCACCGTTGTAGCGGATTTTCTCAGCAGATTAAGAGCATAGAAAGACATGCATTGGTGATGTGTAGAACGGTAGGACTTTGATTTCCCACTAAGAGAACCAGGATATTTTAATAAACTAAGGATTGAGTGCTCCCATTAGTAACACGATGAATCTCTGGGAGATCAGAACTTGTGGAGAACTTGAGCAATCTCTCTTTCTCAATCTGCTTCAGGCAGGGCTGAAGCACTAGCCCAATAAGGATGGCAACAAGGCTTACAACCATGACTTTGAGAGATGAAATAGCCAACACTACGCAAATCAATATGGTTGGAGGAATACACATTAGAATGGCTCCAACAGTTCCTATGGGTATCTTATATGGTCGAGATGCAGCAGGGTATTTCATCCTTAACCGTACAAAAGCTATGAACTCCAAAATCATTCCAATGCAGTACAAAAAGTTTTCTGCTGCTAATATCTCTTGAAAGTTCATCCATGAAAGCAAACTGAAACCGGATGCTGAGAATAAAATACCAATTAGTGAAGTTCCATACCTAGATCTATTGGCAAAGAACTCAGGAAGCATCCCTCTTTCAGCCATACCAAGAAGTTGGAAAGAGTCGCTGCTTATCTCAGCCAAAAACATTCCCATATTTGACATTGCAGCAGCTGCCTGAATCCACGATCTCAACCATGCCCCTCCTAGTATTTTAGCAATATCTTTGAAATAGCCATCTTCCCACAAGTCACGTTCGAGTGGAATAGCACCAATGCCAACTAGAAGAGGAAAAAAGTAGCAAAGAACGACTAGAATCAAAGAATAAAACAAAGCCTTTGGCAGAGTCTTCTTTGGGTTGTGCACCTCTCCAGCAAGTGTACTTATAGAATCCCAATAATTAAGATTCCAAAAAAGATTGTTTAGATACAAATTCCACTTCACGCCATGTAGATCTACCACCAACCATCTTTTAGGCTTTAACTTAGGAATTGCAACAAATCCCATAACTATGAAAGGAAGAATGGAGAAAACACCTAATAGAACAGCAACCCAGCCCACTATAGTCTATAGTCATACCTCTATAGTTCATAAAAGTAAGAACAGCGGTTAAAACCAACACTGCTGCAGCTCTTGGAACACCACTACCTACAGCAGGGATCCTCAATTTTAAATAGTCAAGAAACAAAATCGGGTAGAGAGCATTATCAATAACCCTACTAAGCCATTTCATCCAACCTTGCTGAAATCCCCAATAGGGACCCAAACCCGACGAAACCCAAACCACATAGCCAGCATTTTCCGGGAACATTGTACCCATCTCAGCCGTTATCAATGCTTCAGGAATGCTCCATATGAATGGAAATACTAAAAATCCTAAAAGTGCTAAAAGCGGACCAGCTGCCTTCACACTGTCCTCAACACCAAATGGCCCTCCTGATACCTCATAGAAGATGAGGAAAACAAGGGGTAAAAGTGAGATTTTCCTAGCATTGCCTGCCATAGGCGAAGGAACTTCATCAATCCCCACATATTGTGCACCATTATTTTCCCCCATTTCAAAGGAAGGTGGCCTATTAGCCGTATTCCTTAATTTCTGCACTTAGTATAAGATCTCATCAAAACAAAAAAGTGGGTTTCAGCTCATTTCACATTAAAACAGAAACTCCACTAAAGGCTTTAAATTTTAAAACCAAGGCAGTATCCTTACCAATCATAAAATAAAATAAGCAAAATTTTCAATTAACCATGAATCAAGTAAAATCAAAGAGAGCACAAAATGGGTTTATCAGGTTCAATGAACATACTTCCCTGCAAATCAAACTACTACAGAGAACTCAGAATCTCACTAGAATTAAAAACAGAAATATGGCACAATTAATTAAAGAAGGTACAATAAAACAGACAACATAACTTTCAAGAAAGATCAAAAGTAAACGGAAAGATTAGTCAATTTATTCTACCTGATGAGCATAACCACTCAAATAAACAAACTCAATCATACATTCTCCAGAAAATCAAAATTAATAACCAAATAATCAAAAATTAACTCCATAGTCAAGATGGGTCTATCCAGATTCGCCATAAAACAATAAATTGCATTAGAATAATATTATAATCATAGAAGCATCCCCAGTCTTATAAATTACTTGAGGTCCCTGTACCCATAGAAAGACATTGACATTTAAGAATACCAACAGTACTTTCAAGACACTAGAGTAAAGAAAGAGGAGTATTTGCGTAGAAAACTGAAAAAGAGAGAAAACAAACTATGAAAAAATGGTGATTCTTTCTGAGTTTAGGTAGCTAAGCTCTATCATCTTAGAAGCCAAGGTTGAAAGGGTATTATTCAGAGATTTTACAGGTAATTTCAAGATTGAAGAAACATAGATGGAAGGGCATCTGGATAGCGGCTTCAAATCTAACAAAATTTGTCTGTATTTGTTACGAGGAGTAATTTTTGAGATTTATAACTATAATTTATCCCGTTGCTATAGAATAAGACTACAATGACGAAATAAACTGTCATTATAAACCCTACAAAATATGATTATAAGTCTTGTAACAAAAATAGATGAAAATTTTATTATAGAAAATTTGATCTCCTGAATAGTGGGTATATGTGCGTGTTTTAGTGTGTGATATAGAGAAAGAGGCAGCACCCAACAGTGGCCTATGCTCAACTGATGCCCACTGGCTAATTTATTTGGAGCTCTATACGGACATGATAATTGAACATAAAAATTAAATATAATATTTTTTAATTTTATTTATTTATATTTTAACTCTAATTAAGAATCAAAATACAAATAAGTAAAATTATAAAAAATTTATGTTCAATTTTTATATCAAATTATTATGTCCGCATAAAAATTTTCATTTATTTGATTTTTAGTGCGCCACATCACAAAAAGAAATAGTGCGGCTATATGTGATTTTTTTTGACTAAATGACTTAAAATTAAATGTTAGGTTTCATATTTATATTTCTTTTCTTTTTTTAATATTGTTTATGCACAATGTTTTGTGTTTATTTTATGCATATAAAATCTTCATAAATTAAATTTAAATTGATATAAATTTATTTAATTTTAATTAAATATTTATTAATATAGTAATTTATACTAAAAATATACTATTAGTTACTCTCTTGGTTCTACAAAAAATCTCTAGAAAAAAATTGTTCCACAAAAAAAAAAAAACTCTTATTTTAAGTCATAATAATGTAAATGCCATAATATTCTGAAGTTTTTTTTATCAACATGGCTTCACTATCATATCATCACTAAATAAACACTCGTTATATATAAGAATAAAATATGAAAGAAAAATAACAATATATATATATATATATATATATATTCTTAATAACTGAAACTAAGCAAATAAGACTCTTTTTTTTATGTGATATACAGGAGGTTTAAAATTTGTTATTTTTAAACTTGAATGCATTACATAAATTTTAATTTTGAAAATATTTAAAATTATTAACTTTAAAAAAATAAACTATTCTTAAAATTATAATTTATAACAATTTTGTTCATTTTAAATACTTACATGAATCACATTAATTTTAATTTTAGAAGTCAGACTTTTTCGGATAATTTCAAGTCTGATTATAATGTTAAAACTGTTGAAAAGGTTTATGCTATTAATAAAGAACATGAAAATTGCTCTTTATTAACTAATGAAGTTATTAAAAAACATAGACTTAAAGGATATAATTTTATTCATATAGGTCTAATTCAAGTTGCAGTCTCTTTTTTTATGTGATATACAAGAGGTTTAAAATTTGTTATTTTTAAACTTGAATGAATTACATAAATTTTAATTTTGAAAATATATAAAATTATTAACTTTAAAAAAATAAACTATTCTTAAAATTATAATTTATAACAATTTTGTTCATTTTAAATACTTACATGAATCACATTAATTTTAATTTTAGAAGTCAGCATGTTATTTTTAAAGAGTCAAACTATGACTCTAGTTATGAAACAAATAAAAAAAACTGTTGCCTCGGGCCCACAAACATAAAAAAGAGCATCGACTTTCTTAATTATTTGATTATTATTTATTTTTTAAAATTAATTTAAGATATTTTTAAATTCAAAATTAACATAAAATTTTTTTATTTTAATCAATACAATGATAAATAATCAAAACTATATATAAAAATATTATTCATTATAAACTTTATTATTTTATAATTTTAATATATTTTTTTAATTTTAAATTTGAAAATATTTTAAGTTAATTTTTAAAAATTAAAAATGATAAAATAATTTAAAAAGAAAAGCGAAAAAAAAGTGTAAGCACGTTCAATGTCTAAAAAAAGTTGAAAGAAATTCATTGTTGAATAAAAGAAAAAACAGTTACCTACAGACCAGTCATCCAATATAGATATAATATCTTGTAATTTTTTATATCTATTTTTTTAATTACAAGTTACTTAAATAATTATAGTCGATAATATTGTAATTATTTAATATTTTAGATCAATCTTATAATCCTACTCAATTTTAATACATGTCACAATCTTATTTTCTTAAAAAACATTTAACAGCATTAAATTAGTACGTGTAATCAATGTTAAAAAAATCGGACCGGACCGGCGGTCGGACAGCGGTTCGACCGGAACTAGTCGATTTTCCGGTTCGGTCTTGTCAAAAAACCGAAAATCAACGATCCGGTCAAAAACCGGTTGACCGTGTTCAACCGGTAGTTGAACCAGTTTTCAAGTTTTTTTTTTTTTTACAAAAATATTTTTAATAATATTATAACATTATTTTACTATATTTTATCTTATAAAAAATTAAATATTTTAAATTTTTATTAATTATTAATAATATATTTTTTTATGTATTTATGACGTCACTGGTTCAATAACGGTTCGACCACTGGTTAGACCATTGACCCATCCACCCGGTAATTTTTTCGGTTCGATGACCGGTCCGATTTTCTAAATATTGCGTGTAATATCCAAGAAAGTAAAAAAAAATCGTACCGACTAAATATATCATATCAGAGCTCCTAATAAAAAAGAGAAAAAAAAGGAGGTAAGTGGTAACATCCAAAAATCACCTCATCAAGGTCACCGTCATTTGCCATTGATTGGTCGACGTTAGGGACTGTTTGTTCTGTTACTCTGCCACCGGCTGCGGCGGAATCGGCCTTTGACCCCGTTGTTTCTACTGTTTTTGGCTCCATGACAGTTGCAGAAATTTTGATCAGAGAAATTTTTGTCACTACAAAGAGAGTGAAAAGATTAAGTTATTTGATGATAGCTAGTACTACATTTTATAGCTCGGTTTGAAGGTTTTGTGTAAATGGAATCAGTGCAAGTAATTGTTAGAAGGAAAAGGTTGTGAATTTTTGGTTCACTAGTTTAGGTTCATTTATAGACTTGTCACGAGTGACCTTGATTGGCGGTTACATGGATGAAATACTTGTCCCCCAATGGCCTGTTCGGAAGCTACTTAACTTAATTTATAAGTTAAGTTAGAAAAACTGTTTGGCAGTAACTTTTTTTTTCTTCTATTTATAAGTTAAAAAAAAGGTCAAAAAAATAAAATAAGTAATGATATGTCACTTAAAAAAAATGACTTATAAAAATTATTTTTTTAAGTTAGTTAACGACTATGAAATGAGAGAAATGCACTCTTTTATATTTTTAATGTTCTTATTAAATGATATTTTAGTAATTTTTATATTTTATTATAAATTATAAGTAATTATTAACTGAATACATCTATAACTAATACTTATAATTCTCAACTTATAAATAAAAATAATACAGAATATTTTTATTTATAAATCTATTAAAATTTTAACTTTAAATAAAATAAAATAAAATAATTTCCGAACAGACCATTACTCCCCCTCTTTCTTGGAAGTGCTCACGGTCCGAGTCAACTCACGAATTTTGGTTCATCATTTGTGTTTATGACCGCTTTTGATAAATATTTTTAAATTATGGATCATCATAACTATAATTAACATCTTTAACGGAATATTATCTGTAGGGGAATATTAAAAACCTTTGAACATAACCTAAAAAATAAAAGCATATAAAAAATAGGTCCTTATCAAATAACTTTTACATTTACATTGTTTTCTTAATATAGTTTTATATTTATTTAAATCATCTTTTTAGATTCCTTACATTTAGATTACGTTCAGTTACTCACCTTAATAGAATTTTATATTTATTAAATACCAGACTTAGTTTGGTAATATTTAGATTATAACTGAAACTCTTAAATAAATAATAAAATATTTTTTCTATTTTAAATTATAAAATTATTATTAATTTTTATAGTTAATTTAAGATATTTTTAAACTCAAAATTAATATAATTCATTAAAAATTAGTTAAAAATAAATCTTAACATTAGTAGTGATATTTTAAGTAATTTACAATATTCATAATTATGTTGACTAAAATTATTAAATGTATCTCAATTTTAAATTTAAAAATATTTTAACTTAATTTAAAAAATTAATAATAAATTTTTATTATAAAAAAACAAATTATCAATTAATATCTAAAACATCTTAGAATTTTAAATTATAATGTACAATCAATAACTTTAATCAAATTAAATAATATTTTTATTAAAATAAATTTTAAGTAATAAACCGGCGTTTTGTATGGGATGCCACGCTGGTAGAATATTGTCAATCAAACAAATAGAAGAAAAAGGCAGTCGCATTAATTAAAAATATCATTAGCTGGGTGCGCAAGTCTATCAAGTCATTTCTCCCGTCTTTGTGATTGACGATTTCGTTGTATATTCAACTAAAAAATAATCTCTCCGCCTTGAATAATAAGATTAATTTTGATTTTTTAAAATTAATAAACATATGTAGTTAACAATAATTTATTAATTATATCTACTATTTATTATAATTACATAAACAATGATGATTTGTATGAGTTAATAAAAATATTTGGTTAGTCATTTGTCGACTTATTATTAGTAGCGGACGTAAAAAAAAATTCTTCACTTATAAAAATTATTATGACAGAAATACTAATGAGGTCACGGATATTAAAAGGACTGGTCCAGGCTAAAAAAATTAGTCCGGCTGCAATTGAGAAACTTCATATTATAAAAATAAAAAAAAATAAAAAAATGACTAATATGCAATTAATTAAATTATTTTTTTTCTTTGTCTAAATATATATTGAATCTCATTAGTTTGTACTATTTTTTATTTTAGTTATGAATGAACACCTATGAGATTAGCATTTAAAACTTACAGATTTATTTTGAACGAAAACTTATAACATTAAAAAACATGGAAAAAATAGTTAATTTATTTTATAAAAATATTAAGAAAAGGAAAAAATACAAATTATTTTATTAATCGATTATATAAATATACACAAATTAATATATAAAAACTTGTTAAAAACTAGACAAGTTATTTAGTAGACAGTAAAAAAGTATAAAAAAAAGATTAGTTGTACTCCTAATTTAAGATCTTAGAGAGTATCTCCCCAAAGTCTAAAAGAAAATCGCATACAAAATACACGCAATTTTTTTTTTTGAAAATAAATAAAATTATAACTGTTGAATTTTGTGCTATCGAGCTAATAATATATGTAATTATATATTAGAAACTATCTAATTGTTATTAAGTATAAAATATATTATTTTAAAAACTAAACAACATCAATATCAATCTACGTGAGAACTAAGGTGAGATTTGGTTCGTAAAATAGAAATTTGATATAATGTAATAATTTATATAAAATAATAGAATTGTAATGTAATTGTAATAGGTTATTAAGATATTTTTATTTAGTTGATTTTTAGTGTTTATGTAGTAATTTTAATTTTAGTATATTATGTTTAAAATTATATTTGATTCTCTAAATTATATGATTGTATGTAATAAATAAAATAAATTATAAGTTAAAATATCAAATTAATTGTAATTATTATTATTTTGTCTTCTATAATTTATTACATTACGAATGTAATAGGTCAATATATCAATTAAAGAATATAATAAAAAAAATTAAAAAGTAATATAATAACATTACGCCTAATATATGTAATAAATAAACAAACATAATAAATATGATATTAATATAATAATATATTATATTAAAAATATATTTTATTAATTTAACGTCAAGCGCCACCTAAATGTACTCATCCTACTAGTTTTTCCGTATGAACGTAGAAAATAGTATTACATATCATTACACATTTTTATCAGCATGTAATATATGAATTTTACTATTTATGTATATTTTTTTCTAAATAATTTATGCTCATAGTATTATTCTTATGTATAAGAGATGTTATGGATATAAACTGTACATTATAAATTGTGTACAAATAATATAAAAAAGGGAAAAAATAGGAAATAAAATTTACTATAGAATGTTTTCTACATTTTTATTAGTTGAAATACTTGAATCTTACTTTTTTTGTATAATCTTTTTGTGTATAATTTATGTATATATATATATATATATTTAATGCTAGGACTGTATAAAAAAAATTATACACAAAAAATATAAAAAGAAAGAAAATAGTCGCCTTTCATGTGGAAATTACAACAGTCAAATTCGTGCTTGGCACGGATACCGAGTCAAATTATATGGTAAAAGTCTCCGTCGATGTTGAAAATATGGGAACTAAACCACTTGGTCGAACCGTTGACGTAGAACTTGTGGATTGTGTAACTGAAGTTTTAGTCTCGTCTCACAAATGCATTATTTCCCTATGAAAGTGGAAAAATTGTGCCACGCACCACTGGGTTGTCCTTCTGAGCAACAACATGTGAATTATGTATATTTTGAAAAAATATAGTGTTGGAGATATTTTATAAAATTAATTATTTTAATATTATGCATAACTGTTCATCTTTACTTAAACTTATTTTGATATTTTATTAAAATAGAGCGGAGATTGTTGAAATTATTTTAATATAATAAATTATTTTAACATTGCATTATTAATTATGAGTTATAATTTTCATAAGAGTTATAAAAGAATTAAATAGCTTTTTTTATTTGTATTAACCATGACAGTTACTACCAAAATTAATTAATTTCGGTTACAATATCAAGTTTATAAATCAATTGGTGAATGACATATTCATGTGTTGAATATTTGCTATAATGATATGTATAGAGATTTGCTATCTTCATGTTGGTAATGAATAAATTAATATGTATATGTGAGAGAAGAAATATATCATATATTATCGTTGGACAAAAAATAGTGTGATGTTCATAGAGTTTTGGACTCCTCAAATTGCGTAGACTTTGTTAGAGTGACGGTGTGAAAGTTGAGTTGTTGTATCTTTGAGGCTATATTAAACTTTTCGTCAATAAATAGGGGAGACTCTCGAAAGAAATCACGATGAAGAAAGCTCAATATAACAAGGGAACGAAAATGACAAAATTCTCGTCACAGGAGAATCCCTAACTAAAAAACAATCGTCTTTTCAGTAAACTCGTGTCAATTGACTAACTAGTGGTCATTTCTATCTTACTTATAAACATGCATCACGATACTAGAAATGAATAAGCGGGCATATGAATAGCGAAGCAAATCCATACATAAAATATTTGTTGATCCATACATAACATTTGTGCATATACATAAATGTAAAGATTAAAATAAAATATACAGGAAAGAAGTATAGGTGCGTCGCTTTCTGCCTCACAAATCCCGATGTTGCTTATCAGATGGCCATAAGGGCCTTCTTTCACGACATAATGCATAAGGCAGTCGAAGTATACTTAGAAGATATTGTGAAATCGAGGATAGAAGTCAATCACACAGTCCACCTCAAGAAATTATCCATTCGCCTCCAGAAATACAATTTGAAACTCAATCTTGGTAAATGCGCTTTTGAAGTCAAACCAGGCAAGTTTCTGGGATTTCTAGACAGCAACAAGGTCATTGAGATATTGTTGGTTTGTAATATTCATAGACGCAATCAAATTGCATAAAAATAGCGGAAGCATGGTAAAATCAAATTTAAAAATTTACAAACCATAATCCAGGATCAACCTTTATGCGCAATTATTAATTAATAAAGAAGAAGTTAGAGATATACCCTTGTAGAACTCAAAGCTTCAACGGGTACAAGTTCACCTCCAAATCCTTCGCGTTCTCCTTGAATTTCACCGATTTGATTTCAATGATCAATGTTAGCCACCCAAGTGTTTCGCCTCTAGAGGTGATCCACCAAGGAAAAATAATAATTCAAGAAGTGGGTGATGGCAAACCTTAGTTTTCTCTCTAGAGAATATGTGAGTACTCTCCCATAAACTTATGGAAGTGTATGTGTGTAACCCTAATCCATAATAAGACTTCTCTTATTTATAGATTTAGTAAACCCTCCTAACACCTTTAGGAATAGGATTTTTAATTAAACTCCTAATCTAATTAGGAACTTAATTAATGTAATATAATAATTATAATTCCTAAACTATTTAGGAACTTAATTATTAATTATGAGAGTACTCTTATTAATTAATTCCTAAACCATTTAGGAACTAAATAATAATGATAATAGTAATAATAATAATAAGACTCCTTTTATTAATTTATAATTAGTATTTCCAAAATACTAAATAATAAATATTAAGCTATTTAATTTATTCTATCCTCATAGTATAAATTAAATATACTTAATTCATTATTACAATTATGCCATTTACTTCTTAAATAATTATTTTCCTTTTGCGGTGTGACCCTTTAGGTTCTCCATATTAAACCGGTTATAAAATAAATTAATTAGAACTATTCTAATCTTATTTATATAAATAAATTAAACTATTTAATTCATTTAAATAAATAATATTTATTCCATAATAAGGGTAAGCCCCCTTAGCGATCAACGACTTTCCAGATAATATAGATTTCAACATTTAATCACAAAAGAACCTATTCAGCGAATAGTTACCGTACAATTCAATCCTTCTACCTCACAATGTCCCAATCAAATATAAGACATGGTATTACTGTCAAGTCTTATTTTATTTGATTATATGCATTTCGATCCTTAAATGAATAACTCTAATTAATGTGAATTGGAAACTACTTTCTAATTTCCATTCTGCCTTGGCCAAGGACTACTGAGTTGTCATTTATCGAATCGCATAGGACATTCCCTTCTTTTACTAGAAGTGGTAGATTCTTTGTTGATCACTCACCTATCTCCATGTATGACTTATTATATCCGATCATACCCTTTGATACACCCTAAAGGTTTTAAGGAATATGTCAAAACATAATTCATCATACACAAGATACTATGATGATCTCAAGTCCAAGGATCACTTGTACTACTATCACAAAAGGAACTCCTATTGACAGGTAAGTAAGACTCCATTAGGTGTTCCTTGAGCGAGTCACGTTCAGTGAACTTATTCTCTAATAAGCACCTACATACTTGCTTTAGTGTCTCTACACAAATGATTATGAGATCAATCATCCTCTTCATAAGAGCAAGCATAGTATGTACCAATCTATCCGAATCTACTAATCCCCTTTTTAGTGATCCAACGATTAGGAACAATTTTAGTTTTGAGCTATCTTGAATTTAGATCTCATTAGCATGATCCTCATTATGGTTCTAAAAGCATTGCTCAAAAACTATGAGTTTATCCATTTGATTAATTCAAGTAATTAATCATGAATAAAGAAATGCCTTGATTCTTTTATTAATAAACGAACAAGATTACAAAGTATATGCTTATCACATCAAATGTGATTGGCTTGAGGGCATACTACTTTCAATCTCCCACTTGCACTAAAGCCAATCGCCCTTTGGTATCCCTATACCATTCTTCTCTAAGTGGCGTACAAATTGCTTAGTAAATGCTTTAGTTAATGGATCTGTAATATTGTTCTAAGAGCTTGCCATCTTTATGGTGTTGTCTCCTTTTCAATGATTCATCTAATCATATGAAAGTGCTGCAACATATGTTTGGATTTCAGATGAGACCTAGGTTCTTTGGCAAATTAAACTCCTTTAATACTAAGAACCATTATAAGTTCTGTAATGAACTTGTTGAACCAAACAATCACCTTTGCAGCTTCACTTATGGTTATTTACTATGTATTTGTCACTAAATCAGCAACTCCTTGCTGTTTGGAACCTTTCCAACTCACTGCAGCACTGTTCAAGGTAATCATATTACCTGAAACGGATATGCTGTTATCTTGATTAGTCTGAACAAACTTGAGTTTGTTAAGCCTTCTAGTTTTATATCAGACTCATCATTAGAAACTCTTTTCTAATATTCTTCTCCAGAAATGAACTGATATCTGCTTATCATGCATAAGCAATATTAGGTCAAGTACATATCATCCCGTATATGATAGATCCTATTGCTGAGGCATAAGGAGTCTTACTTATACGGTCTCTCTCTCTCTCTTCAGGTATCTTTGGGGCCTACTTCTTTGAGAGATGTATTCCAGGACCCATCGGCATGAGCCCTTTTTTTGGAATCTTTCATGCTAAACTTCTTTAGCATATAATCAATGTACGTTCCTTGGGATAAGCCAAACATCCTTTGTGATCTATCTCTATAGATATTTATCCCCAAAAT
Source organism: Hedera helix (assembly GCA_947179155.2). Taxonomy (NCBI): domain Eukaryota; kingdom Viridiplantae; phylum Streptophyta; class Magnoliopsida; order Apiales; family Araliaceae; genus Hedera; species Hedera helix. The sequence goes on along the minus strand of OX359273.1, from coordinate 10,275,519 downwards.
ATAAGATACTTCTCCCAAGTCCTTCACGGAGAAGTGTTTAGATAACCACATCTTTACTGATTATAGCATCAGTATGTCATTCCTTATCAGTATTATATCACCATATAATACTATGAATGTCACAGTGCTCCCACTAACCTTTGTACACACTTGGTTCATCATCGTCTTTGATAAAATCAAACTCCTTTGATTGTCTCATCAAAACGGATGTTCCATCTTTGAGAAATTTGCTCCAATCCAAAACTGGATTGTTGTAACTTACATACTTGATTTACTCCATCTATATAGAGATAAATCATCTTGGTTGTATCATACATACATCATTTTGTATAGTAAGCTACAATTGCAAATAAAATCCGAATTTATATATGCATTTTCACTAGTGAAAAATTTCATTTTAGTCAACTCATTGACCTTGTTTGAAATCTTTTAACCACTAGTTAGGTCTTATAGGTCTACACCTAGCCATCTGCTTTAGTCTTTCTCCAAAGACCCATTTCGGATTTTATGATCAGCAGTCATTTCTATTGAGTATCTAATACTCATACCTCATCGTATGTAACTGGATCATCATCCACTATGATGCATACCTCATCACCATCATCTATGATGAATCCATACCATTTAGGTATCTTCGGTACTAAACCAGATTTACGACTTGGTTGTGGTACAATAGGTTTATTTACTTATACAGATTCCTTCACTTAATCTGTAGTGTTTTGTGGTTCTTGAACTTCTTCAAGATCTATTTTACTCCTACTAACCCTTTAAGGAAAAACTTCTTTTCCTATAAGGCAGCGTGTTTCAACAAACACCTTTTAGTTAGTTGGATTATAGAAGTGATACCCTAAACTTTCTTTAGGATATCCCACAAGTTTACACTTATCAGATCTTGTCCCAAACTTATCATTGTCAAACCTTTTGACATAAGTTGGACAATCCAAATCTTAACATACTTAAGACTTGGTTTCCTCCTTATCCATGACTCATATGAAGTCTTGAGGAGGAAATAAGAAAGTATCTGATTTAGTAGATATGCGATCGTTTCTAAGGTATAACCCTAGAAGTATACTGGAAGATTGGTATAACTCATCATGGATCATCACCATGTCCATTGTGTGAGAATACCATTTCGCTTAAGATGATCTAGAAACTTATTGCTTAAGTATTCCCTTCTCGATCTAATCGAAGAACTTTAATACTTTTGGCCTTTAGTTTCTATACTTCACTTTTGAATTCTTTGAACGTTTCAAACGATTCAGATTTGTATTTCATCAAATACATATATCGAAATCTAGAATCATCAGTGAAAGTAATGAATGAATACCCTCCTCTTGCATTTGTTGTCATAGGTCCTACACACGACTGTGTGTACCATCTCTAACAACTCCATAACTCGCTCTCCATGTCCACTAAATGAAGATTTAGTCATATTTTCCATGATACAAGATTCACAAGTTGTATTTGATTCATAATCAAAAGGCTCTAAAAACCTATCTTTATACAACTTGTTTAGTCTTGTTTCATTAACATGACCGAGTTAACAGTATTGCATGAAGGTATGATCCATATCATCTCTTTGCCTTTAGTTTGTTCAATTTTGAAATATTTTCATGTAAGTCAAGGTTACAAAATCCATCAAGTAATCAACATAGTAACATCTTACTAACTAAATGGATGTGCCCGTACGCAATGCTAAACTGTAAGTTCCTGTGATTAATGCAGCAACCTTTTGCTCCATTCCCCACGCACAGGATTACTTATCTTTAGTTCAGTTTTCTACTTCTGCTTAGTCTCTGCAACGGCTTGCATATTTGAGACCTCCAGCCGGTATCTAATACCTAAGTAGAAACTTGACTTATAGAAAGTTCTATTTCATTATGAACAAATCTATATCTGCAGTTGAAGCTTCACTAAGTTTCTTCTGCTTAACTACTGCAACTCTCTTGCAGTTGTTCTTCCAGTGTCCCAGCTTATCGCAATGAAAGCAAACTCCTTTGCCCTTGGGATCACTTTTATTTATGTCCTTTGTTTAGCATTTCTTTTGCCTTCTATCTTTTCTGACTCCTCAGAAACACTTTTGGCCATCTTCTTTATCTTAGAAGATTCATCTACTAGTAAGACTTGGTCTTTCTTGGAAGGAAAGTGACTCTCAACTTATTCAACATATTTAAGTAAATCAGGTAAACTGACTTCAAGCTTATTAATGTTAAAATTCACAACAATTTGTGAAAGGGTGATCCACCAAGGAATAATAATAATTCAAGAAGTGGGTACAAGTTCACCTCCAACGGGTACAAGTTCACCTCCAAATCCTTCACGTTCTCCTTGAATTTCACCAATTTGATTTCAATGATCAATGTTAGCCACCCAAGTGTTTGGCCTCTAGAGGTGATCCACCAAGGAATAATAATAATTCAAGAAGTGGGTGATGGCAAACCCTAGTTTTCTCTCTCTAGAGAATATGTGAGTACTCTCCCATAAACTTATGGAAGTGTATGTGTGTAACCCTAATCTATAATAAGACTTCTCTTATTTATAGATTTAGTAAACCCTCCTAACACCTTTAGGAATAGGGGTTTTAATTAAACTCCTAATCTAATTAGGAACTTAATTAATTTAATATAATAATTATAATTCCTAAACTATTTAGGAACTTAATTATTAATTATGAGAGTACTCTTATTAATTAATTCCTAAACCATTTAGGAACTAAATAATAATGATAATAGTAATAATAATAATAAGACTCCTTTTATTAATTTATAATTAGTATTTCCAAAATACTAAATAATAAATATTAAGCTATTTAATTTATTCTATCCTCATAGTATAAATTAAATATACTTAATTCATTATTACAATTATGCCATTTACTTCTTAAATAATTATTTTCCTTTTGCGGTGTGACCCTTTAGGTTCTCCATATTAAACCGGTTATAAAATAAATTAATTAGAACTATTCTAATCTTATTTATATAAATAAATTAAACTATTTAATTCATTTAAATAAATAATATTTATTCCATAATAAGGGTAAGCCCCCTTAGCGATCAACGACTTTCCAGATAATATAGATTTCAACATTTAATCACAAAAGAACCTATTCAGCGAATAGTTACCGTACAATTCAATCCTTCTACCTCACAATGTCCCAATCAAATATAAGACATGGTATTACTGTCAAGTCTTATTTTATTTGATTATATGCATTTCGATCCTTAAATGAATAACTCTAATTAATGTGAATTGGAAACTACTTTCTAATTTCCATTCTGCCTTGGCCAAGGACTACTGAGTTGTCATTTATCGAATCGCATAGGACATTCCCTTCTTTTACTAGAAGTGGTAGATTCTTTGTTGATCACTCACCTATCTCCATGTATGACTTATTATATCCGATCATACCCTTTGATACACCCTAAAGGTTTTAAGGAATATGTCAAAACATAATTCATCATACACAAGATACTATGATGATCTCAAGTCCAAGGATCACTTGTACTACTATCACAAAAGGAACTCCTATTGACAGGCAAGTAAGACTCCATTAGGTGTTCCTTGAGCGAGTCACGTTCAGTGAACTTATTCTCTAATAAGCACCTACATACTTGCTTTAGTGTCTCTACACAAATGATTATGAGATCAATCATCCTCTTCATAAGAGCAAGCATAGTATGTACCAATCTATCCGAATCTACTAATCCCCTTTTTAGTGATCCAACGATTAGGAACAATTTTAGTTTTGAGCTATCTTGAATTTAGATCACATTAGCATGATCCTCATTATGGTTCTAAAAGCATTGCTCAAAAACTATGAGTTTATCCATTTGATTAATTCAAGTAATTAATCATGAATAAAGAAATGCCTTGATTCTTTTATTAATAAACGAACAAGATTACAAAGTATATGCTTATCACATCAAATGTGATTGGCTTGAGGGCATACTACTTTCAGATATACCCTATCAAAATCAAAGCCATTACAAAAAGGCCAATGCCACGGATAAAAAAGGAAATACGAGGGTTCTTTGGAAGAATTAATTTCATCAACCGAATCATATCATAGTTAAAGACCACCTGCGAGCTAATTTTTAAATTGCTGAGAAAGAATTCCTCCGAGAAGTGAAATGAGGAATGTCAAGAAGTTTTCCTTAAAAACCAACATATCTAAGTGCCAATTCTTATGCCTCCAAGGGATGGAATTCTTCTGTTCGTGGGCATATCTGTTAACTACAGTGCGATGGGGTGCATGCTTGGGCATAAGGACGACACAGGCAAAGGAGGAGCCATATTTTATCTCAGCAAAAGGTTCAATAGTTATGAGCAAAATTACATTTTGATTGTAAAAACTTGTTGTACTAGGCTGCAATGAGACGATGACATTATCTGTATAGACATACTACTTACTCGACCTCTCGCATGGATCCTTTAAAATACATATTTGACAAACCAGTATTGAATTACATAATAGCAAGGTGGTAGCGGATCCTCCAATAGTTTAACATTGCCTACATGACCCAAAAATCTGTGAAACGTTAAGGAATTACGAAACAATTATCTGATGTAGCCTCAAGTGGATTAAAACCTCTGGAAATCTATTTCCTCTACGAAGACATATTGGCAATTCTGTAAACAAAACATAAAGGTCAATTTTAAAAAATGCATTTTGACGATGCCATGAATATGGAGGGAACTGAATCATAAGGACAATATATCTTAGTAATTCCATCATCCATCTCATTAAGATCAATACAGATCGGACAAATGCATGACTCAGCTAATCGACGAGGATGTTAAGTTAAACGAAGAGAACGGGTGTCAAGGACGATCTACGAAGAGGAACCCCAAGGAGGCCCTATAAATTGCTTGACGCGTGGGGATCCATATCTAATTCATGAGAAGAACTCCGAATGACTAATCATGTACATTTTCTTTTCAATTTTGTTCAATTGATTATTGTATTCTCTAAGCGATTGCAATGCGGCGAAATTAAGTAAAAGAAAAATGAATCTCAGATTATGAAACATAATCTAGTAGAAGAAAAATGAATTTCGGATTATGAAACGTAATCCAGTAAAAGACAAACGAATTTTGGATTATGAAACATAATGCAGTGGAAGACAAATGAATTTTGGATTACGAAACATAATCCAGTAGAAGAAAAATGAATTTAGGATTATGAAACATAATCCAGTGGCAGAAAAATAAATTTTGTGAAAGAGAAATGAATTTCAAATCAAAATCAAAATCAAAATCAAATCATATTTTAAGAAACGTTACCAAAAACTGAAATTTGAAAGAAAGCGTTGTCAGGCATTAAAGCCAAACAAAAACATAAGGAAATCAGATTAAAAAATAAAAGAGAGAATTGACTTAAGCAATGCGATATAAGAAAAAAGAGAGTTACGATAAAGAGTTGCGATAAAAAGTTGAAATATGAAATATAGAGTTGAAATTTGAATTTTTGAGTTATAAATCTAAGATAAAAAAGACAAGAAATGAATTGAATCAAGCACTGCGATATGCAATTTGCATCACGATATGATTTTTGATACGATACGATGCAATGAGATTCGATATGATGCGATTAATGATACAGTTAACGAATGCATTATGATTAACGATACAATTCTCCAAGCAATGAAAAATGAATGTCCATAAGATCTGAAAGTACGAAAAATGCTTAAAAAACAAGTCAAAATCGATGAGAGGAAAAAAAGGTGTACATGTGAAGAAAAATGATTGATAGAATCATAAAATGTTCATTTTTGTGGAAAGTGTGACACCCCAAATCTAGGCCCACACAGCCCAAACTTGAGTTGTCAAAAGACTACAATAAAATTATTACAAGGTAGAACAACGTTCAATAATATAGTGTATAATAATACACAACTAAGTCTTCACTATTATTATCACATTATTTTACAATACGTGAAGACTACGATAGCTATCCCTCAGACTCTCACTCCATTTCCCGGCTAGACCCAGCTACGTTCTCATCTCCTGTTGAAAAGTAATGGAACAAAAGAAAGGGTGAGCTCAAATAGCCCAGTAAAGAATATCATGACTAAGATAATGACAAGTAAATTATCGTTAGCCTTCAACAGTTGAGTTCTTGATAGAATACAATAGACTACAAGGTTTATATCAAAAACTGCAGTTTAAATTCTTGAACAATGTTCAGATCAATAATAGCAGTGGAATGAGCAATCTATTAGAAGAATAATGCAGACTATAATGTCCACTCGGTTCTCTTTTTAGGAAAAATATCGTCAACTTTTATCATCTGAAATACCATTAGTCAAGATAATACAATTTACAGTTCCTGATCATAATCATGCAGATCAACAGTTCATCTTTGCACTACGGGCCAAAGACATTCAATATAACACCAACGATCATGATTATACCAGATTCAGCCTTTGGTCATAATCATACCAAACAACAGTTCATCTTTGCACTACGGGCCAAAGAGAACATTCACCACGTGCCATAAAAGACATCGAATAAATGTATCGCCCTTAACCTATTATATCGCCTTTAACCTATCATATATTCAACAATTATATCGCATCTGTGCCCCCGGCCACAGATATTCACAACAACTTGATTTTGGATGATTAGAATGATATAAAGGATGAACAGAAGAAATACGATAAATAATAAGTATCAGAAGTTTACTTTGTGCAGATTCAAATAATGTCCAAATTGTCAACATGATGTGGAGTGAAATTTAAAAATGATATTCAAGATCCACAGTTCAGAATAACGGTTACAGTTCAATAGAAAGGTTCACGTAAATAGGATGATTCAATTGAAATGATGAAGTGCAACTATTATGGAACAAATAATATTTTCAGGAATTATAGAAGCAATAGTTCCATAATAAGTTTCGATTTAGGTGTATGAAAGAAAATAATATCCCTTACCGTAGCAGGTTTGATTAACAAAAGGTGAAGGAAATTAATAACCCTTACCATAGTAAGTTTGAATAATGGAAGATGAAAAAGATGGTATCCCTTATGAGTACAAAGGAACATAGTATCACTTACGAATATGAAAGAAAATGATATTACAAACAAATATGAAATAAAAGTGTCATGTAATAATTCGTGTAAACAAATTATTTCCACAACAGACAAATAAGAAATGAATACAAAGAGTAATTTACCAAACATGCGGTAATCCGTGTAGTCAGGTTATTCTCAGAGATTAATAAGGAACGAATACGAAAGGTTATTCACCAACAGGCGATAATTCGCACCGTAAGGTTATTCTCACAATTTAATAAAAATTGAATACAAAGAGTCATTCACCAAACAGGCGGTAATCCGCGCAGTAAGGTTATTCTCAGAGATTAATAAAGAATGAATATGAAAGGTTATTCACCAACAGGCAGTAATCCGCGCCGTAAGGTTATTCCCACAATTTAATATATGAAAATAAAATGCACATCTTACGAGTAAGAAAGAAACGATATTATTTTCGAGAATCAAATAATGATAATCTCTTACTGTAGTAAGTTTGAATAGTAGAATATGAAATAAGATGATATTCCTTACCTTGATATTGTGAAACAAGTTTATAGCCGAACAAATCCTTCCTTGTTTGTTTATGTAGTAGTAAAGAATCTGACTTTTGAGTCTTCTAGAGTTTTTAAAATCTCTTTATGTTTTTTAAATAATGTTACTCTCGAAAAGATAGACGACATAGACTCAAGAATCACTCAATTCGGAGTTAATATGAATGAGTTATGAGTTTTCAAAACTAAGACTAAAAATAGTGACGAAAATCAGAATAGGTTACGGTTTTTAGTATTTTAAGGCATGAAGATGATTTCAGATGACTTTACTTCCTTCTTCAAAGTTGTAGAGGACGAAAAACTGAAGAGACAAGCTTTCAATTCATTAAATTCTGATAAATAATGAATTTACTATGATTTTTCGAAAGAGTTACTGTACATAAGAAAATTCCACTCGGGAATTCAAAGAAGAATGCAAAAGATTTCAAAACTAGGAATGACTTAAGAACACTTAGAGAGAACTTACACAAAGAAGTATTTAGAGAGTGGAAGAAAATGTATGTAAGAATGTTATGAAAAATTTCTTAAGTTAAGTCCTCTATTTATTGCCAAAAATCTTATCATAACCAAAATTTTCTAATTTAATCAAAACTATTCATTTCAAGATAATGTTTAATCCATACCATTCATTTCACCTTTTAAGATTTCTTTAATTTAAACCATTCATTTAAAGAGCATATTTAATCTACACCATTCATTTCAAATTATATATTATTTTTAATCTATACCATTCATTTTATATCACATAACTTTATATTATAAACAAATAACTTTATCAATTCAATTATTCAACAATAAATCACACTTATTTATTATTATGACTAATTGTTATAAATACAGCGTAGTTAGCTTTCTGAGTTAAATACCAAATCAATTAATAATGAAATACAACAGTTTAATCGACATCATAATAGAGATAACAATAATGCAGAAAGTATGTAAAAGAAAGCATACGTTACTGTGTAATGACAATTATTGATTCAATAATGTGAATTACTGTGTATATGCTACTGTGACAATTATCAATTTAATAATATGAATTATTGTGCATGTGACGATAAAGTCAAATATTGTACGATAACCACTTTATCAGTTTAATAATACGAAATATTGTGCAATGCCGTGTGCTACTATGCAATACCGTGTGCTACTGTGCAATACCGTATGTTACTTGTAATACCATATATTACTATTCTTTTACCACCGGATATTTTAACAATTAAAAGTAGTAGTACCATTGACCATTTAAAAATTGTTTATGTCATTTACTATATTCGACAATTATTCTTTGTAGGGTCCACCAATGATTGGTTCGTACGGCGCCGTCGTACGAATATTCCCCGACAGAATGAATATTGTCCGACATAATATAATTTACACATAACATCCTTAGCATTTAACTTTATCAATTTAACCACTTACTGTTTCAGAAAAAAAAATATATGAAGAAAAATTAAATTTTGTATTTCATAAAATTCGGGGTCTTACAACCTCCCCTCCTTATGAAATTTCGTCCTCGAAATTGACGTACATGGCATATCGAAGAGATAAGGATACCTAGATTTCATCTCAGATTCTAGCTCCCAGTTCATTTCCTCAGTATCTTGGTTCCTCCATAAAACCTTAACTTGAGATATAACCTTTGAGCGTAGGATCTGCTCCTTCTTATCTAGGATCTTAATAGGCACCTCCTTGTACGTTAAATCCTCTGCTATAACGTCTGGTTCTAACTCAATGACGTGGTTTGGGTCCTTCACATATTTACATAATATAGATATGTGAAATATGTTATGGATGCGAGACATACTTAGTGGTAGGGCTAGTCTGTAGGTTATGGTTCCTACTCGATTGAGAATTTTAAATGGGCTAATAAATTGAGGGTTGAGCTTTCCTCTCTTTTCGAATCTCGTAACCCCTTTCCATGGAGAAACACGTAAGAATACATGATCTCCAACGTTGAAACTTTTATCTTTCTGATGAAGATCAACATAACTCTTTTGTCGTTCTTGTGCGGTCTGTATTCGTTGTCGGATCATTTGGATCTTTTCTGTTGTTAAGTGTACCAACTCGGGTCCCAACAATTTTGCTTCTCCTACCTCATTCCAACGTATTGGAGAGCGACACTTTCTTCCATACAAAGCCTCGAATGGAGCCATGCCTATGCTTGCTTGGTAACTATTGTTGTAAGAAAATTCCACCAATGACAAGTACTTATCCCAACTTCCTTTGAAGTCTAGTACGCAAAGTCTCAAAAGATCTTCGAGGGTCTGGATCGTCCTTTCCGATTGTCCGTCCGTTTGAGGATGGTATGCAGAACTAAAACGTAGTTCAGTGCCCATAGCTTTTTGTAGACTGATCCAAAAGCGTGAAGTGAATCTAGGATCTCGATCAGAAACTATGGAAACTGGCATGCCATGCAATCTCACAATCTTATTTATGTACATACCGGCAAGACGTTCAAGTGAAAAAATTTCTCGTATAGGCAAGAAATGAGCAGATTTGGTCAATCTATCTACGATGACCCAAATTGCATCTAAGCCTTGAGAAACTTTGGGAAGACCCATCATGAAATCCATATTGATGTGTTCCCACTTCCATTCGGGAACCTCAAGTGGTTGTAATGAACCCTTAGGTACTTGATGTTCTGTCTTGACACGTTGACAAGTTAGGCACCTTGAGATAAACTCTGCAATCTCCCTTTTCATATTGTTCCACAAAAATGTATGTCGAAGATCTTGATATATCTTGGTACCTCCTAGGTGGATTGCAAACGGCATTTTGTGTGCCTCCATCATGATTTTATGTTTTAATTCAGGGTCGTTAGGAACACAGAGTCAAGAATTAACTCGAAGTATTCCTTTCTCGTTGATTCTTGCCTCAGGAATAGCACCTTCTTGTACTTTCTTCATCATATTCATCAGCTCCGGATCAGTAGCTTGAGCAGCTTTAATTTTATCGATTAAAACTGGTTCTACTCGTACGTGCGCAATCTTCAAGTTGGTCATTGGTGTTTTTAGCTATATCTCCATCTTTTGCAAGTCGTACAAAATACGCTTTTGTGTTGTCAGCAGTGCACTTGTACTTGCATAAGATCTTCTGCTCAAAGCGTCAGCTACAACGTTCATCTTTCCCGGGTGATACTGTATTGTGTGGTCATAATCCTTCAACAGCTCAAACCAACGTCGTTGTCACATATTGAGTTCCTTCTGGGTGAAGAAATACTTGAGACTTTTAGGATCCGTATAGATATCCACTTTCTCTCCGTACAAGTAGTGTCTCCAAATCTTTAACGCGAAAACGACTGCTGCCAACTCTAGATCATGAGTAGGATAATTTTTCTCATAATCTTTGAGTTGTCTAGAGGCATAAGCTATAACCTTTTCATGTTGCATAAGGACACAGCCTAGACCTTTGCCTGAAGCATCGCTGTAGATGATAAATTCTCTCGATCCCGGTTGTATGGTCAGAACAGGAGCTGAAACAAGTCTCCTCTTGAGTTCTTGAAAACTCTTCTCGCATTCCTCGCTCGATATAAGTGTTGTACTAGAACGAATGATACCGATATCTAATAATTAAATTTTTAACTCTTGGCGTTCTATGGGAGCCATTCAATATGGGGCTTTGAGAATGGGCTTGGTACCGGGTTCAAGATCAATACAAAATTCAATTTCACGGTTTGGGAGTAAGTCAGGAAGTTCCTAAGGAAAACGTCAGGAAACTCATTAACAATGGGAATATCATTCAAGTTTGACGTGTTTTTGTTCAAATCAGTGACATGAGTTAAAAAGGTTTGACATCCGTTTTTCAATAAACGAATGACTTTATGGCTAGAAATAATAGTTATAGATTTTAATGGTTTAGTTACTTGAATTTGCATGACAGGTTTATTAGGAATATGAAAACTAATAATCTTATGAAAACAATCAATTTTAGCATGATGGGTAGTCAACCAATCAATTCTTGAAATCACCTCAAATAAGGTCAACAGGTAATGTGAGGTTGTTGATTTGAACTAGGTAAGATTTATAGACAGTAGATGTAATGGTCATTTTTCCTAATGGGGTTTCAACTAATAAGTCAAAGTCTAAGTTTTCAGAAGTCAAATTTAAACGTTGAGCACATATAGGTGAGATAAAAGAATGGGTAGAGTAAGTATCTAACATGGCATAAACTTCACAAGAATTTATAAATAGCTTACCGATTATCACTTCATTCAGTTCTTGACTGTTATCGTCAAATCGAATCCCAAGTACTTCATTCGGATCTTCACGTATTTCAACCATGGGAATACCACTAAATAATTCTCTAACGAACTGTTTCTCGGATTCCTCAACTTCATCAGTAGTAACGTACCAATGATTTTTATAAGAATAGTATTTTCGATAGACTGCAGTTTCCACGATAACGACTAACTTAACCTGAATTCCTCTAAATTGTAATGCCCAAAAGTATAGAAACATCATTTTTAAATAATCTTGAAAATCATAGCTGGAACACCATAAATCCCAAAGACTGATATAAAAAGTCCATATATTCTGATCCTTTGTTATCGAGCATAACCAAGTGATATGATCCTTCCAATTAGTGAGCAGATTAAAGGTAATAATTTCTGCAAGTTCATTACATCATTTAATTGCTTCTAATAAAGGATCTGGAACGACTGCAGTAGAGCTTTCACCTTCATCCTTATTGGATAAAACACGCATAAATTTTGCCTTAGGCAAAAGATTTAACTCTGAGTTTGTAGAAGAATTGTTTGTGGCCTCTTGATTCTCAGTTACATTGGCTTCGGGCACTCCATTGTTAACTTCTTGATTTTCATATGCCATATTTAACTGTGGTCACAAAATAATTGTTAGTTTAAACAAACTGACTCATCACTTCTTGTTCCTACATTCAAATTGATTCGTTTATATAAAAAAATCTAATTTACGTAGGACACACTAGTGACTGATTCTTATTCGTCTCTCCCCTCCTATTTCTAACCTCAGATCTCCATTAAAGACCATCTCCCTAAGCTCTAATACCAACTGTGACACCCCCAAATCTAGGCCCACACAGCCCAAACTTGAGTTGTCAAAAGACTACAACAAAATTATTACAAGGTAGAACAACGTTCAATAATATAGTGTATAATAATACACAACTAAGTCTTCACTATTATTATCACATTATTTTACAATACGTGAAGACTACGATAGCTATCCCTTGGACTCTCACTCCATTTCCCGGCTAGACCCAGCTACGTTCTCATCTCCTATTGAAAAGTAATGGAACAAAAGAAAGGGTGAGCTCAAATAGCCCAGTAAAGAATATCATGACTAAGATAATGACAAGTAAATTATCGTTAGCCTTCAACAGTTGAGTTCTTGATAGAATACAATAGACTACAAGGTTTATATCAAAAACTGTAGTTTAAATTCTTGAACAATGTTCAGATCAATAATAGCAGTGGAATGAGCAATCTATTAGAAGAATAATGCAGACTATAATGTCCACTCGGTTCTCTTTTTAGAAAAAATATCCTCAACTTTTATCATCTGAAATACCATTAGTCAAGATAATACAATTTACAGTTCCTGATCATAATCATGCAGATCAACAGTTCATCTTTGCACTACGGGCCAAAGACATTCAATATAACACCAACGATCATGATTATACCAGATTCAGCCTTTGGTCATAATCATACCAAACAACAGTTCATCTTTGCACTACGGGCCAAAGAGAACATTCACCACGTGCCATAAAAGACACCGAATAGATGTATCGCTTTTAACCTATTATATCGCCTTTAACCTATCATCTGTTCAACAATTATATCGCATCTGTGCCCCCGACCACAGATATTCACAACAACTTGATTTTGGATGATTAGAATGATATAAAGGATGAACAGAAGAAATACGATAAATAATAAGTATCAGAAGTTTACTTTGTGCAGATTCAAATAATGTCCAAATTGTCAACATGATGTGGAGTGAAATTTAAAAATGATATTCAAGATCCACAGTTCAGAATAACGGTTACAGTTCAATAGAAAGGTTCACGTAAATAGGATGGTTCAATTGAAATGATGAAGTGCAACTATTATAGAACAAATAATATTTTCAGGAATTATAGAAGCAATAGTTCCATAATAAGTTTCGATTTAGGTGTATGAAAGAAAATAATATCCCTTACCGTAGCAGGTTTGATTAACAAAAGGTGAAGGAAATTAATAACCCTTACCATAGTAAGTTTGAATAATGGAAGATGAAAAAGATGGTATCCCTTATGAGTACAAAGGAACATAGTATCACTTACGAATATGAAAGAAAATGATATTACAAACAAATATGAAATAAAAGTGTCATGTAATAATTCGTGTAAACAAATTATTTCCACAACAGACAAATAAGAAATGAATACAAAGAGTAATTTACCAAACATGCGGTAATCCGTGTAGTCAGGTTATTCTCAGAGATTAATAAGGAACGAATACGAAAGGTTATTCACCAACAGGCGATAATTCGCACCGTAAGGTTATTCTCACAATTTAATAAAAATTGAATACAAAGAGTCATTCACCAAACAGGCGGTAATCCGCGCAGTAAGGTTATTCTCAGAGATTAATAAAGAATGAATATGAAAGGTTATTCACCAACAGGCAGTAATCCGCGCCGTAAGGTTATTCCCACAATTTAATATATGAAAATAAAATGCACATCTTACGAGTAAGAAAGAAACGATATTATTTTCGAGAATCAAATAATGATATTCTCTTACTGTAGTAAGTTTGAATAGTAGAATATGAAATAAGATGATATTCCTTACCTTGATATTGTGAAACAAGTTTATAGCCGAACAAATCCTTCCTTGTTTGTTTATGTAGTAGTAAAGAATCTGACTTTTGAGTCTTCTAGAGTTTTTAAAATCTCTTTATATTTTTAAAATAATGTTACTCTTGAAAAGATAGACGACATAGACTCAAGAATCACTCAATTCAGAGTTAATATGAATGAGTTATGAATTTTCAAAACTAAGACTGAAAATAGTGACGAAAATCAGAATAGGTTACGGTTTTTAGTATTTTAAGGCATGAAGATGATTTTAGATGACTTTACTTCCTTCTTCAAAGTTGTAGAGGACGAAAAACTGAAGAGACAAGCTTTCAATTCATTAAATTCTGACAAATAATGAATTTACTATGATTTTTCGAAAGAGTTACTGTACATAAGAAAATTCCACTCGGGAATTCAAAGAAGAATGCAAAAGATTTCAAAACTAGGAATGACTTAAGAACACTTAGAGAGAACTTACACAAAGAAGTATTTAGAGAGTGGAAGAAAATGTATGTAAGAATGTTATGAAAAATTTCTTAAGTTAAGTCCTCTATTTATTGCCAAAAATCTTATCATAACCAAAATTTTCTAATTTAATCAAAACTATTCATTTCAAGATAATGTTTAATCCATACCATTCATTTCATCTTTTAAGATTTCTTTAATTTAAACCATTAATTTAAAGAGCATATTTAATCTACACCATTCATTTCAAATTATATATTATTTTTAATCTATACCATTCATTTTATATCACCTAACTTTATATTATAAACAAATAACTTTATCAATTCAATTATTCAACAATAAATCACACTTATTTATTATTATGATTAATTGTTATAAATACAGCGTAGTTAGCTTTCTGAGTTAAATACCAAATCAATTAATAATGAAATACAACAGTTTAATCGACATCATAATAGAGATAACAATAATGCAGAAAGTATGTAAAAGAAAGCATACGTTACTGTGTAATGACAATTATTGATTCAATAATGTGAATTACTGTGCATATGCTACTGTGACAATTATCAATTTAATAATATGAATTATTGTGCATGTGACGATAAAGTCAAATATTGTACGATAACCACTTTATCAGTTTAATAATACGAAACATTGTGCACTGCCGTGTGCAGTGTGCTACTGTGCAGTACCGTATGTTACTTGTAATACCGTATATTACTATTCTTTTACCATCGGATATTTTAACAATTAAAAGTAATAGTACCATTGACCATTTAAAAATTGTTTATATCATTTTCTATATCCGACAATTATTCTTTGTGGGGTCCACCAATGATTGGTTCGTACGGCACCGTCGTACGAATATTCCCCGACAGAACGAATATTCCCCGACCAAACGAATATTGTCCGACATAATATAATTTACACATAACATCCTTAACTTTTAACTTTATCAATTTAACCACTTACTGTTTTAGAAAAAAGAAATATATGAAGAAAAATTAAATTTTGTATTTCATAAAATTCGGGGTCTTATAGAAAGGCATTCGAAAACCCTAAAAACTTATAATGAATTATCATGAGATCTAAAAGTTTGAAAATAAGGAGAACGTTTACAAGTTAAAAACGCTGAAAATTCAAGATTAAGCTAGAGAAGAATAGCTTCCTCTAACGATGATGACGATGCAATTCCATTGAAAACGGTAACCAACGAAAGTTGTGACATCCCGGATTTTTTACAGGATTTTAAATAAGAATTTGATTATTTAAGTAAAGGTTAGAAGATTAAAACTTGGGCTAGAAGGCTATGATGTATTAATATGTGATTAAATATGAACTATTATGTGATCAATGTGCTAGCAAGGACCTATGTGGTTGACTAAATATGTGTGTGTGTGTGTGTGTGTGTGTGTGTATATATATATATATATATATATATATATATATATATATATATATATATATGATTGGATAAAGAAAGAAAGATTTAAAGTTATAGAATAATGGAAATGAAGGAAGCCTGTGTAAATTAAGTTTAAGTTATGAAAATTAATAACAAGTTTAATATATAGACCTTGAAAGGCTAGGTGACAGGAATAATAAAATTGATGATCTTTGAATATTTTGGAGTTACTAAGAAATTGATATTTATGAATGATTGAATAAGATAATCATGTATATGATGTGAAGATACAGAATGTGATACCTTGAAAGTGCGTAGAAGGAACGTATATAGTTTGTATGTTGAGAATTAGCATTATGTGTATTATGTAAATACGTGGAAGAACGTAAAGTCGTAAAAAGGGTATTATGAGCCTAAAGGGATAAATGACGATGGATTTTTGTAATCTGGTCGAGGTTCGCTTCTCGAGAAAACAGTTTATAGAAAAGAATGAGTAATTTGATTATATATGATATCGGGATTTGGAATTGATGGAATGTGTCCCAAGAAAAAAGGGATGTTGAAAATGTAATGTTATGCAAACTTGGAAATGTGGAAATTATCAATAATTAATTGATGGAATTCAATTTTTTTTTAAATGTGACAAGTGATATGGGATAAGCAAATTGTGGAGTATTTAATGATGGAATAAAGTACAAGCCTAATGAAATGAATTTGGATTAAAAAGAACTTGAATTAGATAAAAATTAAGTAAGTTATGATTTAATGAGAGATTAAATTCTCTAGATTTTTGGTATAATGACCATATTGCCCTTGACAATATAGGAAATAACATTGGTGTCCTAAAATGATGCAATGACCAAGATATCCTTGTTTAGTAATGAGAAATGTCCTAAGTGACCCTAACCATGCATGGTTAAACTAATTAATGCATGGTTAGTTGATGGAGCAATATATATATTATATATGTAAGTAGTAAGCCATCTTAGTTCATTTTTTCTTTCATTTAAAGTGCTGGCAAGATAGAGCAAAGAAAGAAAGAGAGAAAGGGAGCTAGGGTTTGTAAGAAACCATGAAGGATTTTAGAGAAAAGGGTTCAAGCCAAGTGAGAAGTAGCTAATAAAGTGGGGAATTCAACCTTGAGAAGGTTTATTTCATGAAGAAAATGAGTTCAAAGAAGGTATAATGTTGTTCAAGTCATGAAAAGTTATGTTTAAGTGTTTAAATTCAAGAACAAAGATAGCTATGCATGTATCTATGGAGATACATGTTGATTATGTGATTTATATGTTATGCATGTGATTTATAATGAAACCCTAAGTGTTCAAGTAGTATAACAAGGAGGTGTACTATTCATGTCTAGATTCAAACTAAAAAACCATGATTTGTTAGTTGATTATGTGTAATATGTTGATGGATTTGATGAAAACCTAGCTAAGAAGGTTGAATATGTTAGAAGCATGAGAAATTGCATGCTAGATAGCATTTTAAGCTAGTATATGGTTGAAAATATGTTATGGTGTGAAAAGATTTCAATATTAGGCTATATTTTCTATGTAAACCAAATTGTAATCCGTAAAGTGCATTAAAATGTGCATATATAAGCAATATGGACTTACAAAGTTGTTAAAGGTATATATGGTAGCCTATGTGGTGTGTGAAGTTCAAAATGTCAAGTTGAGTTTAAAATTGGAATTTGTTAAGTTGGTAAAAATGCCACTAATATGTGAATTTTGGCCATTTAGTGTAATTGGTATTTAAATGAGGCCAAAAAGCTAAGTTTGATGTTAATACACGTGTTTGGAATGATTTGAAAGTCATTTGGCATTTATGGCGACAATTGAAGATTTTAAATATTTTAAAATGTTCGCCGATGCCTAAAACGAGTCATTTGAAAAAATAAGTTCATTTGAAAAAAAATTATAATGTTTTGAAGGTTCGTACAAGTTAAATATGTGTTATAAGTGTTGAATGACATGTTGGAATCAAGTCCTGCTAAAAGGGGTCAAGAATAACAAAAGTTTTGGAAATGAAAAGTTAATGAAATTTAACGAAATTCAAACTAAAGGTGATTTTTGGCAATTTTGAGAAATTAAAGGTAAAATAGAGTCAAATGACTTAGTTTTATGTTATTACATGTGTCTATATTGATTTGGTAATCAACGGATGAGAATTAGAATGAAAATGAGTTTCGAACGATCGAAATCGACCGTTTGAACTCGAAATGGATTTTAAAAGACAAATCTCGTCTCGTACGAAGTTTTATGATTTTAAAAGTTTGAACATGTCATATATGACCCAAGTAAACTATATCAAGTGTTGGAATGAAGTTTGGAAACAATTGGCCAAAAATCACAAAGTTGGAAAAATTGAGTTTTAAAGTTGAAATTTTTTCCAAGTGTTGAAATATTTTAAAACGCCCTCCTAAGGGCGATTGCTTTGATGATTTAAAGGAGTCAAATGTGCCAAGTAGTATTTTTTGTAAAATACTAGGTAGTAAGGTCTAGATGTGGTCTAAATTTGAGCTTAATTGGATGTAAGACGAAGGAGTTAAAAATGGGCAAAAGTAGTGCAAAAATAAAAAATGCTTATTCTGAACATTGCACCTAGGCGCAATGTTTTGCACTAAACATTGCGCCGGGGTGCAATGTACTGTTCATGGCTTAGGAGATTTCGAGGCCAGCGAGCTCTGATGGCGCCAGGGCAAAATTGCTCTGCATTTGAAATTTTTTTAAGCTTCCAAAAAGCTATATTTTGATGTAGGATGATAGAAATAAGTTATATAAACCCTAGAATTGATAATAATGATCAATGTAAAGAGTGTTAAGGTATAATGAATGATATAATATAACATGCCTAAAGTTAAGTCAAACCATGTGAAGGGTTATGAAAAAGGTCGGGAACGAGCTAGGATTTATTATTAACCTATGTAAGGGATAATACATCAAATGTGAAATGATTAGAGACTAATGGTCTATTAATTATGGTTTAAGTGAAATGAATTATGTAAAGATTTATGATCCTATAATGATGTATATAGATTCAATGTTTACAAATAAAGTTCGGACTAGCAACCCGATGCAAGGAAGGATAAAATAGTCAAGCAAGGAAGTAAAGGTTAAGTATAAAAGCGTACATGCAAGTTTTTCAGACTTAAACGTGATAATTGTTCTACGTGAACTATATGACATTAAATGTTCAGATGTGCACTACATACAACTATGTGTTTTAACTGCTAGATGAAATATGTGGCATTTATGCATAACATAGTAAAGTAAAAGATGCATAACGCATGAATATAAATTGCAAGCATAAAAGGTGTTAACTTATTGACTTGCTAAGCCTTTGTGCTCACTCTTGCTATGAACTAATATTTTCAAGTAAAGTACGAGAAGGCCGAAAGTTCTGGTGAAGCTAAAGGTAAAGCAGGGTGAATGCATTGATACGTATGAAGAAATTTGTTGTATGAAAATTATGTCATGTGCAAGCAAACAAGATAATTTTAAACCTATAATGGTATATGTACATAACATCTAGGTTTTTAATTATAAACTTAGTCGCTAACAAGGGAATTAATGTTTTGTAAATCCATAGGGATTGAAAATGCCTGTTTGTATTAGTCAGAGAAATGTGGTAAAAGGTTAAGGTGACTGTATTGTTATAAGGCGAGTTTATATATAATGAAACTCACATATATGTTATAAATGTTTATATACAGGTATTTGTGATCAGGACCAGGTACAGTAAGGGCATAAGTAAACAGGGCCATGTATGGATAAATCATGGCGAAATTTTTATTTACAAGTTATGTGAAATATATATTATATGATTGTGAATGGTAATATATTAGGTCACAAATAATAAATATTTGACCTAAGGGCTAATGAATGTTAAGTGAGCGTTGCGATCCTGAGACAGGTAAGGAATGTAAGATAAAAAATAAAATATGGACCGCATTATGGTCAACTGAATGGTTTCAAAGATTAAATGTTATGTTTTAACACACGAGATTCCAGTTAATGTGGTTTAAAGTTAATGATTATCTTATCCAGACATAATTGGACTTAATTAAGGGAATATGAGATCTCGGAAGCGTTACAAAAGTTAAACTAAATGAGAAGTCAAGAGTAAGCAAAATAAGAATACTTCCTTTTAACAATGATGACGATGCAATTCTATAGCCGGTAATAACGATGCAATGCAATTTTGTTAGAAGCGATATCCAGCGATGACATCGAAGATGATACTCACATATAATGATTCGATTCCATTAACAAACATATCATCATCATATTTTAAATTGATATAATTACAATTGTCTTGCATCATGAATATATACTATCACTGGCATGCATCTGGTGTCTTTTCTTTGTCATGTTCATTTCATTACATTACAAAAATATGACAAAGAGGGGCATCTGTAGACACTGAAAATTTTTGCAAATTGTCTTCTAAGCATGGCAGGAGGGCAAAATCATCATTTCACCCAAAAATACAAGAAAGGATGGAGAACCTTAATACATGTATTCGAAGCCATCATGACAAGCTACGATCGAAGCTATCACAATAATTTATGAGCATCGGATTATGCAAGGCAAGACAAATGATTGTCCGGCATCCTCAAGAGGATGTTTATACCTTTCGCTCTATCTTCACGGATTCAAAGTTGGTCAAGCTGTATGTCATTGTATAGCCCTTAGAAAGAGCCTTTCAAAATGGTATAGAACATCTCTTAACTCTTCCCAAATTGCAAGTTACGAACGTTTCAGCACAAAAGTATAAAAAAATGACATCACGACACGAGAATCGAGGCCGTGGGGCCCACCCCAGCCTGCCGTAAGTGTACCTACGGTCAAGAAAAAAAGCTATAAAAGCCTCATTTTTAGCTCATTTAAAAAAGAGAGCCATTTTTAGATAGAGAAATTTTATAATCTAGAGAGAGAAGGTCTGTTCCTAGAGAGATAAAAAGCTATTTTAGAGAGAGAAAGTGTTATATAGTGAGGAAAATAACATATCTATACTAGATCTATTATATTTTGTCAATTTCTTATCTAAATAAGAGTAATTTCTATAAGATCTACGCTCACCGAGGCTCACTCCATCACCCCAACGTGAAAAATTTAAACTTTACGTGTTGTGTTACATAGATCTAATCTAAATCTTGTGTATTTTATTCATTATAATGTTTGAAATGCAAAAAGATTTGATTTTTATGTAGCTATTGTGTAGATCTAACCTATATCTATGTATTTTATGTAATTTTATGTTAAATATTTGATCTTAACCTAGATGTGGCAATGTATAGATATGATAAAGAATTCTACGCGATAAGATAATGAGAAAGGGCAAAAAAAAATGATAAAGATATCTTAAGATAAGATAATGAGAAAGGGCAAAAGGGGCATGAGATCTTAGGCTAATGAGTCGTGAACAGTAAGATATGAATTAACGAAATTCATATCAGATCAAAGAAAGGTAAAGGAAAAGCGGAGTAAAGGAAAGTGAGGAATGTTAGGGTATGTGAGATTTTTCATTGATGACTCATGGTAGTGGTTGAGTTATGCACTTCCTTGTATGGGCGGGGATTTGTACTTGGTTTCACGACCACTTAGCTTCCTATCGTGATAGTCAATGGAGGTCTAGCATCCCGGTATCGGTTATGTATGTGGAGAAGGTAATTCCTTTCTTCTATATGTACCTGATACATAGGAAGAGAGAAAGATTAAGGTTAGTTGCGTGTTCTGAAAACCCAAACGTATGGTAAGTTCGTGACTCATGATTATGTGGTGGAACCCCTCAGCGAATGAGCGACTTTGGCCTGACTAGGACAAGCTCCTCAAGCCATATGATTGAGGTAAGTTCCTGAGCCCAAATGAGTGGCAAGTTTGAGGAACATGGGTGGGTTAGAGTAGAGAGCCATAAGTTGAGAGAAATAGTTTTCAGAGATTGACTAAGGTTAAGAATATAAGAAAGAGATAGAATTATTAAGAAATGATTGGACAAATGAAGGAAGAAAGAAGAGATTATTAGGATTGGGCAGACAATCTACTCTTCTAGCTATGCTAGATTATCAAAGTTTTTAAAATGTGCTTATTCTCGCACGTTGGTGCTTTAAAAATGTTTTGTTCAAATGTCGAACTAAAGTTTTTAATTCTGTGGTTCATGGGTCTATGCTAATTGATTTAGCTAGACCAAAGTTATTTAAAAATTTCAAAATATATTTATGAAGTCATTGCCACATTGTTAAATATGGTGTTAAATTTTATTTGTACTATATGTATAGATCTATCATGGATCTAATATTTTTGATATATTACAATATTAAATATTTGATTTTAACCTAGATTCGGCTTATATTCGCTAGATATATTAATTTATCAGATTAGGGATGATGAGAGAGGATCTAGTACGAATAATATTTCCTCATTGTCTCTTAATGATATCTTTTTGATCGATATTTTATATATACGACTTCCTTTTTATTGGATGTTTTATATGGGCGTTGAATTATTTTAACTACGAGTTCAACCACGCGCCCCATCCTAGATCTATATCTAGTAATGAACGGATCCTATCTTTTGGCTAGCCAGGACTCCATTATCAAGGAAGAAACTATTAGCCAATCTAGGATATATTCTTGATTAGATCCTTATTGCGTCACCACATGGATATAATTTTACTATGATTTTATTACGATATAATAATGTAATATTTATGATTCTATTTAAGAGATATTGATGGAATTCCGACGATGGACAATCTTTATGGATGTAATATTTATGATTCTATTTTCATGTAAAATGTAATTTTTGGGCCTTAAAGCGACATTGAGAACCTTGAAAAACAAAATTAAGGCCTCGTAATAGTGGAAATTATATTTGGCATTTGGGGCTATTTTGATGGCTTACATGCTTGTGGATAGCTCCAAATACATTTTTGATTGGTTAATTTTATCTTTAGACAGGCAAAATAATTTTAAAACAAAAACGAGAAAGATCTTGTAAAATTGAATTAACTTAGGGTATTTGATTCACTAAGTTAAAATTTGGAGTAATAGAGGACCTCGATTCTTATTTAACGAAGGGTTTAAAAATAATATTTTCTGAAACGTCACCAAAAAGCGTTTTATCAAAATAAAAATTATAATCAATTATTTTAACAACAATTTTCAAAATACCATTCAAAAGGATTTTATTAAGACTAATCTTTTCAAAAACTATTTCTAAAAATGGCATTCAAATGCATTTTATTAAAATCCTTTCAAGTCAAATGAGTGCTGAAATAAAGGAATTTTTTTAAAACAAAAGTTGAAATGAGTCTTTTCCTTAAAATCAAATCCTTTGTTCATAGGTTCAAAGAGGTTCGAAGTAGCTTTCAATATAACGCACTTCTCACAATTTCAAAGCTAAACGGTAATATCCTAGGTTTTCTAAATCACACACACACACACACACACACACACACACACACACACACACACACACACACACACACACTAATGACATCCTACTCGCGTATAAATCAAATGAGACGAAGTTTCATGAATGCTTGAATAAAGAGAAAGATTTAATTCAAATCAATATCAAGAGATGGGCTAAAGAGTTCGAGAAAAGCCGTATTGGATGGATTTCAAGCAGGTGGAAAGAAGTTTATTCAAGGATGGTTCAAATGAAGCTTAATTCAAGGAAAAATCAAGTTCCAAATGTTTATCAATTGATTTAAAGTGTCTGGGTTGAAGAATACTTCAAGGACGTTATGGACAGAATCTTTGATCCAAATTTATATAGCTTAAAACATATTTTCTGTTAATGGAGCTTAGATTTTATTGAAGAGCACATTGAGAGCTTCAATTTGATAGGTGACACATTTCGTAACTCTAAGCGGATTGAAAGTTATGACCGATTTAGCAAACGAGCAAAAATCTGGAATTTTAGGAAAAAGGGATCGTGCTCCGACGCAGGTTTTGTGAATAGAACTCACGCCCCGGCGCAGGTGGACCGAGAGGAATGTGCCCCGTTGAGATATAGCACCCCAGCGCGATGTTTAGCCTAGGACATTGTGCCCCGACGTAGTGAGCGAATTTCAGAAAAGTCAATGCGGGTTGACTACGCGTTTTAAAGCAGTTTTCATCAACTTTTATGATTTCAACTAGGATTTTGTCACCTAATTAGTTTACATTACTTATGTGTTGATATTTTCATTCAGTAGAAGGATTCAGTTTTCATAGATTAGTATAAATAGACATTATAGCTTCGTATTTTTTTTAGCATTGATTCATTAATAAATTTTTGTGAGGTTATTCTCTATCTTTTGGTTCTTTGAGAATTTCTAAGTGTTTCCTAGTATTCTTGAGATTTAATTTGTGTTATCATCCAACAATTCATAGTTGTGTGAGGTGACTTCTACTGTATTAATCGTCGATTGTGCCAAGGTTCTTGTCTATTTATAGACAACGGGTTGAGGCGTCGTTAATGTCCATATAATGCAAAATTCCTTACATGAGAAATTGCACCAAGGTTCGCGACTTCATAAAGACGTTAGGTTGAGGTGTTGTAAGTGTTCACCTTACAACTTGGCTAAAAAACGATTCGGGCAACATTCACCTTACGCCAGTAGGTGGACCATATCAGTTGGAATCTGAGCTATGTTCATCTAATGGGTTATCTATCTTTACTTTTATTACTCTAGTTTGATTATTTGTTGGAAAAAAGAAGAAGAAAAAAACGTGTATATATATATATATATATATATATATATATATATATATCGTTATTTTTTAAGTTTATTTGTTATTATCAAATTCTCCTGAATCGTAAATTTAGAAGCTTCAATCAATCAACAATTTATGAAGATCAAGGCATCTATCAAATAATTAAGATATGTGAGGCCTCAAAATCAAGTTACATCCGAAGCTAGTTTCAAAAGAGATTAAGCACAATCAAAAGACAAATTCAATGTCAAACTACCCGTGCGATTTTGTTGGTACATCAAAATTCATACCTTGCTATTTATTATTATTGATAAGTTCTTATTGAATTAATCTAGAAACTTTGATTTGTTTGGTAAATTCAAAAAGAACCTATAAGAGAGAATATTTGAATGGTGAAAGGCAAGAGTTGTGACACTATGAGAGGGTAAAAGACTAATTGAGTGATACATGAGCGTTGTGTGATACATTGTATTGAGCAAAACACGTAAGGGAGTGGTGAATTTTTTATTATTTACTAACCCTTATTTTGCAGCAACTATATTTGGTTATTATGATAAAATTGTTTATAAAAGGAGGTCGTGGAAGAAGAATTATTTTCAAGGCACGAATGATCCTGAGGTGTATTTAAAGTGGGAGAGAGATATGGATTGGCAGTTTGACGATCGTAATTATTCCGAGTATAAGAAGTTCGATCTTGCAACTATAGAGTTCTCTAGAGATGCGACTACATGGTAAGATGAATTTGTGATTAATCGAAGAAGGTGTGGAATGCTTCCGATCGAGACATAGGAGGAGGTGAAAAACGTGATGAGAAAGTATTACGCTTGATAAGTTGATTATATATATATTTATTGGGTATTTTTAGGCCTAATTATTTATGAGTTTCGAGGTATTTTTAGTGTTTTAGGTAATTTATTTGATTTTATGTAATTTTATTATTTTTAGTTATTTTATACTATTTTTATATTATTTTATATTAATTATATGTAATTTTGTAGAAAAAATGAAGTTAAGGGGCAAAGTGGTAATTAATGACAAATGGATGGCATTTTGGTAAATTCCAGCAAAAGGGAACTGGCGCCATGCGTAGAGGTGAGAGGAATCAGTAACATCTGCGTGCAGCGTCATTTTGGACTCATGCAAAGAGAAAAAAAACATTAACCTTGCCATGCGCGTGGATGAGGAAGGAAAATGGGACACGCGTAATGCGAGGAGCAGGCTGAATTTATTTTGCTTAAGGTACATGGTAGTGTGGCTGGCTGCAGTTTTCATTTTTTTCTTTCATTCATGGCCTACATTAACGGTAACGTGACATCAGCAAAGGTGCGTCTTTCAGCAAGTTTTGGTTTATTTCGTGGGGATCCCCAGCCAGCAAATAAATTAAAGGATAATTAAGGAATCCAATTGTAAATTGGAAAAGGAAAAATGAATAGGAATTTTATATTTATTTTATTTTGTATTTTAAAATCTATTAGAGTTTGGAAATAATAATTTCTATTAGGGTTAGGAGGATTATGTAGCTTATAAATAGAGTGCTTGAGATACAATTGAAAAAACACAACTTTTTGATAGAAATTTCTCTTTTTTATTCATTAGTGCTTTTCTACAGTTATGCGTGGCTAAACTATTTTTCTTGGTTTAAGTGATTGAAGCCATCAAGATTTATACACTGTGAGATCTAATTTATTTTAATTGTTCAATTTATATTATGAATATTGGATATTCTTCTGTGCTTAATTTTTATGATTGATTTATTTAATTGCTAGGAGCACTACTAGTTTATTATTCATATTAATCTACTGCTATTGGTGAAGCAACTAAGTTTAATAATTGTTTTGCAGATCAAAAAATTATTATATCTTAGAAAAAATATTTATCTAAATTAAATGTAAACAAGTGGCTTGTGTTGTTTAGTTCAACGATATTTTTAATTCTTTAAGCTGCTATTAAATTAAATCTTTAGCAAGTGCTAGAGGTTGTTTAGTAGTAACGGTATTTAGACCAAGTGAGTCTATTTAACTAAAATAAAGGAGAGATGAGGAAAATTATTCCATATTAATTAAGTTATTCATGCATCAATGATCAGTTATAAATTTTTAATGGTGGATGTTGACTTAAACCAAGGCTTTTTCTTCTTATTTATTTCATTAAATTACTTGCAAAATTATTTTAGTTAATTTTATTTAAATTATTTCTTTAATTAAAAACCCTCTAGTTTTGGTTTACAAAAATATAAAATTAAATTAATCATTATCTGCGGGATTGACTTTTACTTACACTAATATTTTTTTTTTCAAAATAAGATTTTATTTTTAGGTGCCTACAACAACACACCAAATTTTGGCGCCGTTGCAGGGGAGTAATTTTATTTATTTTTGTGCTTTTGGAAATTTTATATTAATTTAGTAATTTTTTTACCTTTTAGAATTTTTATTTTCTAGTTTTCATATTTTATTTGAGTTGTGCAGGTTAAGGATGGAAGTCGTGGCTAGAAATCAGACTTTGAAAGAGCTTGCGGCCCCAGATTTGAACCAACAACCTTTACGCATAACTTTTCGTACTTTAGATGTTAACACTTCTTTTGAATTAAAATATGGTCTAATACATCTATTGCCTAGTTTTCATGACCTTACAGGTGAAGATCCTCACAAACATTTAAAAGAATTTCATATGGTGTGCACAAGTCTGAAACCTTCTGGAGTGATTGAAGAGCAAATTAATTTAAGAGTTTTTCCATTTTCTTTGAAAGACTTGGCTAAGGATTGACTCTACTATCTACTCTTTGGAAGCATCACCACATGGGAAGAGATGAAGTGATTATTCTTGAAAAAATATTTTCCAGCTTCAAGGGCAACCAACATTAGAAAAGACATTTGTGGTGTGAGACAGAGCAATGGAGAATCCCTATACGAGTATTGGGAACGCTTCAAGAAATTGTGTGTAAGCTGTCCCTACCATCAAATCAGTGAGTAACTCTTCATCTAATATTTTTATGAAGGACTCATGTCTACCGATAGAAGCATGATCGATGCCGCTAGTAGAGGAGCTTTGGTGGATAAGACTCCCGAAGCTGCAAGGAACTTGATTGCAAACATGACGGCTAATTCTCAATAATTTGGTATTAGGCTTGATTTTTCATCCAAGAATGTTAGTGAGGTAAATATTTCTTCCCTTGAGTAACGAATTGATAGTTTAATATCTTTTGTTCGTCAAGTGGTTGTAGGTAATACACACCAAGTGATAGCTTATGGAATTTGTGCGGCAGTAGGACATCCAATGGATATGTGCCCCATTTTTCAAGAGGAGTCCTGTGAACAAGTGAATGTAGCTGGTGGTTTTCCTGGTCAACCACAAAAGAGATATGACCCATATTCAAACATATACAACTCAGGATGAAGGGATCATCCCAATTTCAGTTACGGGAATCCTCAAATGAATCAGCCCATAAATCAGAACTTTTCAAGCTACCAACAGTACAAACAACCATATCCCAACAAACAACAACAGGACCGATCGTTTAATTTTAATATGTCTTTAGATGATATGTTGAAACAACTTACCGCTAACGCTTTGCAATTGTAACAGGAAACAAGTGCAAATATTCGGGAAACAAGGGCAAGTACTCAAGAAATGAGGGCAAGTATTCAGAATTTGGCGACACATATGGGACAAATGGCAACTGCAATCAGTCGACTAAAGGCGCAAGATTCTAGAAAATTACCCTCTCAAACGGTGATGAATCCAAAAGCAAATGTCAGTGCAATCACTTTGAGAAGCGGTAAAGAGATAGAAACTCTGAAAAAGACAGAGTTTGCACCAAAAGAACAACGCAAAGTAGAAGCGGATAATAAGGAAGTAGATGACAGTAAAGAGGAAGACAGTGTTCTAGGTGACAACGGTACCCCTAAGCATAAATTTCCACCTTTTTTTGACTATAAATCGGTGCCCCATTTTCCTCTTGCTTTAACAGAAATAAGAAAATATGAGAAAATTTTAGATTTATATGAAACGTTTCATAAATGTGAGGTAAATATTTTATTGTTAGATGCTATTAAATAAGTACATCGTTTTGCTAGATTTTTGAAGAGTTATATACACACAACAGAAAACAAGCACTTCAAAGATATGAAAAGGTACAAGTAGGAAAGAATGTGTCTTCAAAGAAAACTCTCTACTAAGTGCCAAGATCTAGGAATGTTTACTATCCCATTCATGATAGGTGACACTAGATTTGAAAATGCCACGTTAGACTTAGGAACACCACTAATGTCATGCCATATTCTATATATGATTCTTTGAAACTTGAACCTATGAGTAGAACTGGCATGGTTATTCAATTAGTTGACAGATCTAATGCTTATCCTAAGGGTGTAGTGGATGATGTTCTTATGCAAGTAAATAATTTAATTTTTTATGCTTATTTTTATGTGCTTGATATGGAGAATGATGATCAAAATGCTCTTATTTTGTCAGGAAGACCTTTCTTAAAGACATCTAAGACTACGATAGATGTTCATAGTGGTACACTGACAATGGAGTTTGATGGTGAAATTGTTAAGTTCAATATTTTTGATGCCATGAAATATCCTGATGATGATAATCCTATTTACTTTGTTAATGTGATTGATTTTTTAGCACAAAAAGTTTCTTAAACTGATAGAAAGGGTGAATTGCAAACGACATTTAGTCTGAATCTTGGGAACGAGAACGAGGAGTTAGTCTCAAGTACTGATTTATAGAAGACTGTTGTAGTATTGAAGGATTCTACGAAGGCAGGTAATAATCTATATTTTGACTCACCAGTCCTAACAAGGAATCTTTACCTTCTATTTTGCAGGATCACATTCCAAATTTGAAGCCTCTCCATAGTCATCTCAAATGTCAGATCATTGAAGAGGGGGTAAAACATTCATATCAACTGTAAGGGGGATTGAACATGTTCATGATAAATGAAGCAAAGATGGATGAGATTTTCAGAATTCACGAGGGAGGAGCGGCGTAGTGTTTGAAAATGTTGTCAAGTCAATGACGATAAACAAAGACGCTACTTGGGAGGCAACCCAATGGGAGTATAATTTTTTTCTTTTTATTTTTGCATTTATATTTTAGTTATTTGTGTCTTTTTCTTTGTATTTTACTTTACATTGGGGACAATATAAATTTTAAGTGTGGGGGAAGAGATTTATGATTTTTATTATTTTTTAAGTCATATTTTGAAAATTTTAAGAAATTTTAAAATTTGATTTTTTAAAAATTTTGTGGGTAAATTCATTACAAACCAACACGAGACAAAACTCGTCCACTTGGGATTTAAAGGCTTGTTGCACATGCTAAGTGTAACTGTGTTTTCTACGAAAATGGGATAGTTTTTATTTTATTTTTAGGATGAGTCGTTTGAGCAATAAGTTAATTAGATTTTTAATTTTTGGCAAATGATAAAATTTTAATTTTTATTTAGTAACTCTTGGGAAAAATAATAAATTTTTGGTTAGTCTGAATTTTTGACCTATTGTTAGTATTTACTATATTTGAGACTTTTTAAATTTTTATGCACATATCAATATATGTTGAACTAGTTTTAACTTGGAGGAAGTTTATGTGATTAATTTCTTATGGAAGATGTTAATTTTCTCTATACCTTATTTTGATCATATTTTAAAGTCTGATATAGAAAAATATATGGTTGAGGGATTTAGAGAAAAAATAGTAAGTAAAAAAAATAATTTGACTAGTTTAATTTTGTGATCTTTGTTACTCGAGTTAATATATTCTTAGAGGTGTCTCAACACCTAGTGCTCTAAAGTTAACTGGTTTGGGGGTCATTGGTCAAAAGCTCGCTTCATGGGTAATTTTGAAAAACCTAAAAAAATTAGACATTGCACATTCAAGTATGCAAAAGAAAAGTGAGAAGGAGCATAAAATGCACTCACTGAAGAAAAGATGGGCGAAATATGAAAAGAAAATATTATTGAGGAAAAAAAAAGAGAAAAAACTTTTGATCATTTAATTTTTGTTTTGTATATATTAGCTTTGAGATATGTTAAAATTAAGTGTATAAAATATTGAGTATCTCTCATTTGACATTTGACTATATACATTTAATTGAGTTATAATTGGATTGATGTATTTAGATTCACACACACACAAAAGGTCTTGAGTAGAGTAATATTAATAAATATGTTGAAGTTCTAGATTTTGCATTATTTTAAAATTTGCTTTAAATTATTGTTTAAAAAATCTTTGAGGCTAATGTTAAATTCATATTCATTTGTTGTTTAGGTAAGTCAGTCATGTTAGTTTAATTTTATTTTTATAGTTTTTGTTCTTATTTTGTTTGAGGACTAACAATGAGTTAAGTGTAGGGGTATTTGATAAGTCGTTTTATATCTATTTATTAGGTATTTTTAGGCTTAATTATTTATGAGTTTTAAAGTATTTTTAGTGTTTTAGGTCATTTATTTAATTTTAAGCAAATTTATCATTTTTAGTTATTTTAGAAAAAAATGAAGTTAAGGGGCAAAGTGGTAATTAATGACAAATGGATGGCATTTTGGTAAATTCTAGCAAACGGGAATTGGCACCATGCGCGAAGGTGAGAGGAATCAGTAACATCCGTGGGCAGCGTCGTTTTGGGCTCATGCAAAGAGAAAAAAAAAATTAACCGCGCCATGCGCGCGGACAAGGAAAGAAAATGGGACACACGCAATGCGCGGAGCAGGCTGAATTTATTTTGCTTCAGGTGCGTGGCAGCGTGGCTGGCTGCAGTTTTCATATTTTTCTTTCTCATTCATGGCCCACACTAACAGTAACGTCACATCAGCAAAGGCGCATCTTTCAGCAAGTTTTGGCTTATGCCGTGAGGATCCCCAACTGACAAATAAATTATAAGATAATTTAGGAGTCCAATTGTAAATTGGAAAAGGAAAAATAAATAGAAATTTTATATTTATTTTATTTTGTATTTTAAATCCTATTAGGGCTTGAAAATAATAATTCATATTAGGGTTAGGAGAATTATGTAGCCTATAAATAGATGGCTTGAGATACAATTGAAAAAACATAACTTTTTGATAAAAAATTCTCTGTTTTATTCTTTAGTGCTTTTCTATAGCTATGTGTCGCTAAACTATTTTTCTTAGTTTAAGTGATTGAAGCCATCAAGATTTATACACCGTGACATCTAATTTATTTTAATTGTTCAATTTATATTATGAGTATTGAATATTATTCTGTGTTTAATTTTTATGATTAGTTTGTTTAATTGCTAGGAGCGCTACTAGTTTATTATTCGTATTAATCTACTGCTATTGCTGAAGCAACTAAGTTTAATAATTATTTTGTAGATCAAAAGATTATTATATCTTAGGAAGAATATTTATCTAAATTAAATGCAAACAAGTGGCTTGTGTTGTTTAGTTCAACGATCTCTCTAATTTTTAAAGCTGCTATTAAATTAAATATTTAGCAAGTGCAGGAGGTTGTTTAGCAGTAAGAGTATTTAGACCAAGTGGTTCTATTTAACTAAAGTTAAGGAGAGAGGAGGAAAATTATTCCACCTTAGTTATTCCTACGGTGAATGTTCAAAATATTAATTGAGTTCTTCTTACATCAATGACTGGTTGTAAATTCTTGATGGTGGATGTTGACTTAAACCAAAGCTTTTTCTTCTTATTTATTTTATTAAATTACTTGGATAATTATTTTAGTTAATTTTATTTAAATTATTTCTTTAATTAAACCCCCCTATTTTGGTTTTCGAAAACATAAAATTAAATTAATCATTATCTGTAGGATCGACTCTTACTTACACTACTGCATTAATATTTTTTTTATAATAAGATTTTATTTTTAGGTGCCTGTGATAGCACGTCGACGCCCCAACCTACTATGATCAAGAGGTGAAAAGGAGAAAAGAGTATTCATCCACAAGGCGTTTAGAGCAACCGTCAAGGCGTTCAACATGGGATGACGATGAGGATGAGTATGAGCAACCTTAAAAGCCTATGGAGCGTAAGAGGACCCATGTTTAGCCTAGGGAGGCAAAGGATGACCACATGGAAGAGATTTGTAGGAGGATAAATAGATTGAGAACGTGTTGGGCATAATCAGAAAATATACCTAATGCACAATGGAGGGAACAAGTTCAACCAAATAAGGATAAATTTAAAAGTGATCATATTGTCCACGAAAAGTCATTGGTGAAGAGCAAAGCTATGAGTGAGTAAATTATGGAGGACAAAGTATAGCTAAAGGACATCTTTAACACTAGGTGCCTCATTCAAGGTAAAATAGGTATTGTGAAGATTAATGGTGGTATTTACACTAACATTGCTAGCACTATTTTGGTAGAGAAACTAGGTCTGTCAATAGTTGCGCATCCTCAGCCTTATACATTGCAAGGAGTCAATGTTATTGGAGAGCTTGAGGTGACTAAGTAGGTGATAGTTTCATTTAAGATTGGGAGATATGAAGATGAGGTGCTATGTGATGTAGTTCCAACAAACATTTGTCATTTTGTTATTTGGGAGACCATGGAAGATTAAATGGTGTGCGAAGCATGAAGGTGCTACAAATAAGTATTCATTGGTGTATAATCAAAAGAAAATCAATTTAGTGTCAATGACATATTAGTGAATTCAAGAAGATCTCGAGCACTTTCGAAAAAACAGTGTTGAAAAGAATGAGAGTGAACAAACTATTGAGAGAGAAAAAGAAAGAGTAGATGAATGTGAGAGAAAAAATAAAAGAGAGGTAGAAAAGATGGAAGAGATTTAAAAGAGTAGGAGAAAGTGAAAAGTGAGAAAAAAGAGAATGAAAATAATTGAGAGATTGAGAGAAAAGAGGAGAATGAGGTAAAAGAAGAGAGGAAAATATGTGACTATGAAAAAGAGAATGAAAGAGCGTTTTTTTCTAAACAGCCTACGATTCTACTTACGTACAAGGAGGTGCTTTTAAATACTAGCAATATTAACTTTTTTTTGTGTAGTTCTATTTTTTCTCTTGTGCAGGTGTTTGATTCCATACCTGGTGCTATCATTCCAAACCGACTAGCTTATAGGAGTAATCCCGAGGAAATGAAGGAGTCGCGAAAGCAAGTTGGTGAGTTGATAGAGGAGGGGTTCGTTAGAGAAAGCGCATAAGTTCATATGCAGTTTCAACATTCAAGGTACCTAAGGAAGAAGGATCGTCGAGCATGTGTATTAATTTTCAATTGGTAAACAAGTATCGATATTCTTTTCTTTGCGTAGATAATATGTTTAATGAATTGCATAGATCTTGTGATTTGTCTAATTTGATGATAACCATTGATGATCTGCAATATCAAATTAGCATGAAAGAATTTGATGATTGGAAAGTTTCATTGACATGTGATTTATATAGATGGTTAGTTATTTCAGTTAGATTAATTAATGCATCTAGTATGTTCAAGAAATTATTGAAACATTTTTTGCATGCTTCCATTGGTAAATTTGTTGTTAGCTATTTTGATGATAATATCATTTTTATCGTAAACTATGGAGGCTATTTGATATACATTGAGTTAGTTTATGATCATAGTTTTCATTCTAGTTATTGTTCTCAAAATTTTGCTTTTCTTCGTTCTAGTTGTTGTTTTCAAAAATTTTGCTTTCCTTCATTCTAGTTGTCATTTTTAAAATTCTTGTTTTCTTCAGTCTAGTTGTCGTTTTCAAAGTGCTTATTTTTATAACATACATTCTAGTTTTTCTAGTCAGTATTCTTATTTTCTTATTGGTCATTCTATACGTGAGTTATCATCATTAGATAGTGATTGTGATCGGTTTTATATGGGTAGTGTTTTTTCATTGGATTTAATGTCATTACATGATTTTGAATATACTATCCTAGATGGAAAAAGAAAGATTAAATTTATGGAGTCTACAATTGATCGTAATGTTGATTCTATAATTATGTTTTCATCTTGTGAAGTTGATTGTGACCTTTTTATTCCATTAATGTCATTGTTTGATTTGAGTTTGTTAATGTTAATGGGAAGATGACGATTATTTGTGTTTGACAGATTCATGGTGAGACGAAATTCAACATTAAGTGGGAAATAGAGCAATATGCAAAACTAATCAATGTTGAGATGCGCATTAAGAAATTTACAAATCAAGCGGAATAATACATAGTGTTTTTAGAGGGAAGTATTTTGATTTTTTGATTTGATAAACTATGCATATAAATTAGAGTTCCTTGAGTTCAAGATACATGTTCATTGGTTTTATTTTATTTTTGATCCAGGTGAATTGAAGATGATAAATTCACGAATGGATGAAGTTTATAGGCTATTAATTTTATCAGTTGACCATGAGATACATCTTGGTTTAGTTTGTGTTGTGTTCGATCCAGGAATTTGAAAGTGGATAATAATGCGAATCAAGAAATTGCCTAGATTTGAGGCATGGGAAAAAAATGGTTGAGTTCATTAGGGGAAGAGTTTTAAAGATTGATATTCAATCCAAGAGGGGCTGAAATTTTTCTAATTCTTAATTACTTTGTTGATTTTTATACGTTAAATTTGACAGATAAGAATTATGATTATATTAGGTTTTATAGTACTTACTTAGTCTGTTTTGCTATAGGGCCAGATTTGAGGATAAATTCTTTTCAAGAGGAGGGGAATGATGAGATCCTAATCGCGTACAAATCAAACGAGACGGAGTTTCGTGAATGCTTGAATAAAGAGAAGGATTCAATTCAAATCGATATCAAGAAATGGGCTTAGAGTTCGAGGAAAGTCGTATTGGATAGATTTCAAGTAAGTGGGTAGAAGTTTATTCTACGATGTTCAAATGCAGCTTAATTCAAGGATAAATCAAGTTCCAAATGTTCATCAAGTGATTCAAAGTGTTTGGGTTGAAGAAAACTTCAAGGATGTTATGGATAACATCTTTGATCCAAATTTATATAGCTTAAATGATATTTTTTGTGAATGGAACTTGGATTTTATTGGAGAGCACATTGAGAGCTTCGATTTGATAGGTGACACATTTTGTAACTATAAGCAGATTGAAAGTTATGACCGAATTAACAAATGATGAGAAATTTGGAATTTGAAGAAATAGGGATCATGGCTTGGGGAAGGTTTTGTGAAGAGAACTCGTTCCCCGGCGCAGGTGGACCAAGAGGAATGCTCCCTTAGTGCGTTCAGAGCGTTCCCTGATGTGATGTTTAGCCTAGGACATTGCGCCTCGGGGAACACGGGTTGACTACGCGTTTTTAGCAGTTTTCAGCAAATTTTATGATTCCAACTAGGATTTTATTACCTAATTAGTTTAGATTACTTATGTATTGATATTTTCTTTCAATGTAAGGATTGGGTTTTCATAGATTAGTACAAATA
Organism: Hedera helix; assembly: GCA_947179155.2. Classification (NCBI taxonomy): domain Eukaryota; kingdom Viridiplantae; phylum Streptophyta; class Magnoliopsida; order Apiales; family Araliaceae; genus Hedera; species Hedera helix. The sequence goes on along the minus strand of OX359273.1, from coordinate 10,239,162 downwards.
GACATTAAAGCTTTGTAATTTTTTTAACATTAATTCATTAATAAATTCTTGTGAGGTTATTCTTTATCTTTTGGTTCTTTGAGAATTTCTAAGCATTTCTTAGTATTCTTGTGATTTAATTTGTCTTATCATGCAACAATTCATAGTTGTGTGTGGCAACTTCTACCGTATCAATCGTCGATTGTGCCAAGGTTTTTGTCTCTTTATAGACAATGGGTTGAGGTGTCGTTGGTGTCCATATAACGCAATTTTCCTTACACGGACAATTGTTCTAAGGTTTGTGTCTCCATATAGACATTGAGTTGAGGTGTTGTGAGTGTTCACTTTACAACTTGGCTAAAAAATGATTCGGACAACTTTCAACTTACGCCAACGTATCGTGGACCTTATCACACATGTAATAACCATGAATTTAAGATCACATTGTAATTAAAATTTATAACTAATTATCAATGAAGTGAATTTTATGAAATACTATGGATAACTATTTTTTATGTTATTTAATGTAACAAGAAAATTAATGAACAAGTCAAGTCATTACATGGGCTAGGGTTTGTAGTTAAACCAATTAGTGGTAGTCTATGTCTTACTCTATGTGTGATATTTAATATGTTACTCTATGTGTGATTTAACCTAGCCCAATTGAACTAAATGTTGTAGGCCAATGCTTCATTTATATCTAGTCCTACAATGTAGTAATGTTAGCCCAAATGAAGTTAAACTACTAGCACAATTCTAATTAATTTTCTAACATAGTTGAATTTAATTGGTGTAGCCCATTCTTGAGCCCAATTAGAATTAGTTATTGAGCATAGGTAAATGATTTAAATGAGCCAAAGGAATTAATTTTAAGTATCCAAATAGTTGCCCAATCAATCCATGTGTTATTATATATATATATATATATATATATATATATATAAATGCGTGTGTGTGTTTGTGTATAAGTAATAAAAATAAATAAAAAATGCAAGAAAAAAATGGGGGGAATGGGCTGGTCAAGTGGGGGAGGCCCAAGGTGGGGTGCAATGCTCAAGAACTTCCCTAAATTACTCTAAGAGAAAGCATTCCAAGTGCAAGCTAGTTTCCTTAATTTGTGGATCTTGCTTTGCTAGGTTTAGTGGCTTGATTTAGCTAAGTGTTAGTGAATTATGGAAGCTAAGCATACTTACCATTTTCCTATAAATATAGTGCATCACCAATGCTTAAAAGAGTCGATCATTTTGTGAGTTCACCAAAGAGAGAAATGAGGGAGTTCTTGAGAGAGTTTCCTTGAGAGCTTTGTGAGATAAGCCTTTGAGAGAGAAAAAGCTAGCATTTCGGGTAGAGCTCAAGAGTAGTAAGTGAATGCCATCTAGTTTCACAACATATTTTGGAAGGAAGAGAAAGAGAGCATAAAAAAAAAGGTTTAAAAGTGTTTTATATTTGATATGTATATATTTTTATAGTTAAAGTTATAGTTATTGTTTTGCCATAGTTGGTTGTGGGAGATTTTTATGTTGTGGAACCATAAATGGTTCGAAGAAATAAGGACGGACTTTTAATGGCGGTGTTGTGATGAAAATGTGTATATATGTATATGTATGCGCGTTATGTATTTCCTATGGTCAAGAGTTGATTTTGTAGTAGAAAATTAAGTTTGATGGTTAAAAACCTATTTTTATACTCCATGATGATAGATATATAATATTTAGGAAGATCTATGGTTATATATGCTAGATATGTGTGTTGACATGCCTTGCATGCAAAAGATTGAAGAAAAGTTCTTGTGAACATGTTTTAAAACAATACCTTTACTTGATGTATGGATTGATGATTTGTGATTTGAGATAAGTAAGTTAATTATGTGGTCTTGGCATCTTGTATGCTAGATCTATAAATTTTGGAAGTAGCTTAACTTAAATCGCTGAAAAATGTGGTAAAATAAGCAAACTATGGTCATTGTTCTCAAAAGAGGTCGTTTTGAAACGTTAGTCGATCGCTCGAGATTTCTATAACAAAAATGTTTCCAAAAAGGCGGTTGATCCATAATATATTGAAGAATATTAAGTTATGAAGATAACAAATTAGTTTTGGTGTCTTTTGGATGTGTGTAACAAGTTCTATATAGGTTTGAATCAAGAAAACAAAATTGGAAAATATTAGGATTTGTTTTACTAACTGACCACCGCAGCATTGGGCTACGCCACCGCAGCAGTGAAAGGTTCTATCCAGGACCGCTGTGGCGCTAGTATCCACCACTGGTAATATAAAGAAAAAGTAAAGGTTGCGATCTAGGGAATTAACGGACTGGAAAAAAAAATATATACCGAAAAATTTGATAATTGATGACTATAATGTCAATTAATGGGTTAAATAAGGTGATTAAAGATTTATTAACGGACCGAAATTTGAATGTTAAGGAAATAATGAATAATAAATATGAAATTTAAGGTAATAAGGTTTGTCGAATTTCGGGGTCGTTACACTTACGAAGCTTTATATGGAAGAAAGTTCAGAACTCCTTTATGTTGGGATGAAGTTGGCGAACATCAACTGTTAGGACCCAAAATAGTTCAACAAACGGCGGATACAGTCAGGTTGATACGAACTCGGTTAGTAACAGCTCAGGATCGACAGAAAATGTGATACCCCAGGATTTTAGAATAATTTCAAATAAAGATTATGATGAATTAAGTAAAGGTTAACGTTTAGAACCTAGTGTCGAATGATGAAGGTATTGAGGAAAAGTTTATAGAATATGAAGAAGAATTATATAAACTGAGAAGAGAAAGATGAATGTGCAGAGTATAATGATGTGCAATAGAGGATATGGAATAAGTAAATGGAGTAAGGAGATGTGCGATTAAAGAAAGGAAATATTTCAGAGAATAAGGAGCCAAAGAAAATGTGAATTGAATTAAGAGTTGAATATTCTAACAATTATGACCATTATGGTGTAATCCATGTAAGTTATATGGATATTAAGGAAATAAGATATGACTAATTGTTGTGGATTTAGTTGTTACGTATTAAGATAAAGGTATAGCAAGGTGCTATAAATAAATACGTATGAATATTACGGCCATTGTGATTCCGAGGACGGAATCCTGTTAAGGGGGGAAGAATGTGAGGATCTGAATTTTCAAGATTCCTTTAATATTATGAAATGAGAATTTAATTGATAGAATTATTAAGGTTGTTTAAATTATTGGTGATATTTTATGTGATGAGATTTAATTAGTAAATTAAATCTATACAGAGATTATGACGAATGGTATGGAATTAAAGTAATTGAAAAGTAAATAAATTGTTTAAAAACAATTTATTAAGAATAAGAGAGAAATTTTGGTTAAATGTACAATAAATTGTACAATTAAATGAAAATGTAGAAATTATGATTTAAATAAGGTTATATGAAAATGTAAGAAATATGAATTATATATGTATATATATGTGTTTATGTTTAATTGTTATAATTGTAAATGCTATTAATTATGAAAATTAAGGGATTAATAATTAAATTAATCCGAAAAATTTATGAAAAGTTAATGAGGAAGTTAGTAAAAAGTGTAATTATTGATTTTAAATTAATTATAAATTATGGAGGAAGTTTAGAAATTAATTGAGAAGAAATGTAATTATATAAATTATATAATAATAATTATATAATTTATATAAGGAAATTAAAATGTTGTATGAAGGAAATAATAATTATATAAATTATATAAGAATAATTATATAATTTATATAAGAGAATTAAATATAATTAAGGGTGGAAGAAAATTTTATAAATTGTAATTGTGTAAAATAGAAATTATTTAAAAAGGAATAATGTAATTATATAAATTATGTAATATTAAATTATATAATTTATATAAGGAAAGTTAATGTGGATATTAAAGAAATTGAATAATAAATAAGAAAAAGGAATGTTTTAAGTTATTAAAAATTATATTTATGTATAATGGAATTATGATGACTTTTATGAAAGATAATATTTCAGAAATGTGAACATGTTAGAGTAACATGTTGTCCGAGTAACGGAGTGATAAATTATGAAAAATAATTTTTATAAGTCATGTAAATTATTTTATGAATTTTGGAGGTATAAATTACCTCATATAATTACACGCATGTTATTATGCGTGTACAAAATTTGTCAAGAAAAGTACCCAAAAGTGGTATTAAAATTATTTATAAATCATATTATGATTTTTGGTGAATTAAAATTAATATTTTATATACATTATATAAAATATTTATTATAAGAAATAATTATGTAATGTGTTTAAATTAGAATTTTGCATGTTATTTTTATTGAAAATCCGGAAGTTTCCGTGGCATGAGTCGGTGGATTATTTTTTTAGCCAAAATGTTAAGTGTGCTTTGCATATAAAAGGAAAGGAAAGCAAGCAAAAAGGGAAGAAATAAGAAAGAAAAGAAAAAGAAAAGAAAACAACTATCTCTCCTTTTTTTTCTCTTCCTCCCACCGAACAACATCACCTCCACCTACCGTGAACCACCATGCCACCGCAAGAGAGAAGGTTTGGTGCCATCCAAGTGAAAGAAAGCTTCAAGGAAGGTATACAAATTTAATTTTGGAATTTATTTTGTATTTATGGAGATAAAATATTTTCATGGAAAAATTGGAAATAATTAGAATAATTATTCCAAATAATTTTAGGATGTATATCTATGATTTACATGATTTTTGGGAGTAGTTTTGATGTGAAAAGTTGGAGCAAAATGATATATTTTGTGCAAAGGTGGCCTACTGTTGCGAAGGAGAAGAAGAGGAGTTCAGGGACTGTCCGCGCATTGCGCGACAGTTCAGCGGCGCGGGCCAAAAACGACATCGTTCTTGGCACGCGGAAGGGGGAGCCGCGTATTGCGCGGAGGAAATTTCTGGAAACGGCTGGGAAACAACATCGTTTTGGGCGTCGGCAGAAACAGTCGCCGCACATTGCGCGGGCGACCCGCACGACTGGAAATTACCAGCGTGCCATTGGTCTTTTGCGATAATACCCGCCGTGTCCTTGGACCATCGAAACTACGAAAATGCCCCTGGACTTTCCCGTAAATTCCGGTTATGTCCTTAACGTTGCTAAAGTTACGGAAATGCCCCCGACCTTTCCAAGAAATACTGGATGGGTCCCTAAGGGCGCGGAAATTACGGATAAGCCCCTGAGCTTTTCTATTAATGCCGGTCATGTCCGTAAAGCTGCGAAAATTACGAAAATGCCCCCAGAAAGTGATTTTAATGAAATAAATGTTTAAAAATTATTTAAAAATCATAGAAAATTATAGAAAAATAGTAAAAAAATATAGAAATGATGTTTGGGCATTAAGTTTAATATTTTTGTAAAAATATTAAATATTGGGGATTAATATTTAAAGGTTTAAATATTAATCTAATAAGGTTATAATTTAGAAAATGGTTAAATAAAATTTTCGGACAACCAAATATGTTAAATTTTATCCAATAAGCCGGGTTGTCCGTAGTAAAGGTATTAAATATTAAGTTATGCTAATAATTTAAGGAACGAGGTTATTATAGTTGGCCATATAAATTAATAATTGACCCAGAGATGATATTAATTAAGTAAATTAATATCATAAAGAGATAAATAATTATTATTTGATTATTTTATGATCATAGGTTGATCGAGTTAAGGGTTTGAGCTAACAATTTAAATAACTAGACGCCAGGCAAGTTCTTCAGTCCTTTTATGTTAAATGTTAGACCGTTATGATATGTAATTCTTGTTCTGAATGCATACAAATTATGTGCTATGTGCTACGTGATTAATATGACAATAATGCATACGTCGTACAACGATATGAATATATATATGTTGCTCAAGTATAGGCACAACACATGATATATGACACACACCAAACATATTAAGGTATGTGCTACGTGATGTATAAACTGTTGAACTTGCTGAACCATTGTGCTCATTACTTGCTTAATAAACATTTTTGCAGGAAAGAAATAATTGCAAGAATATCGGATTAATTGTTAGAGATGAATTGTCTAGAAGGTGGGAAACGTTTTGTTATATTTTCCATTCAATGTGGATACATGTGTTAAGTTTATAATGATGTTTCATATGTACATATATACGTCGAATCCAGACATGATAAGTAAAGTTAAATTTTGAACTGTGATTGTACTAGATAGATGTTACGATAGAAATTATTAAATGATTTAATTATGATTTATGAAACGAAAAATGTTGTATGGATATATACAATATTAAACTTTAAATGTTGAGCTTTACGTTATTTGTAAAAGAAAGAAAAGAAAAAGTAAATGTTGCGATCCAGGGACTAAGATCTAGATATAAAGATACTAATGATCCAGGGACTAAGGATTTTAAATGTTCAAATATTTTAATACAATGATTGAATTGAGGAAGAGAAAAAGAAAAATTTATACCAAAAAATTTGGTAATTGATGTTTGTAATGTCAATTTAGGGATTAAGAAGGAGATTAAAGATTTATTAACGAACCGAAATTTGGACGTAAGGCAAATGATGTTTAATAAATATCAGATTTAAGGTAATAAATAGGGTCGAATTTCGGGGTTGTTACAGTTGGTATCAGAGTTAGAGGTTATGAACCTTAGGTAAATGATACCTTAGGCTATAACCTTAGTAAGAAAGAGTACGGTTAGTTGAGTGTTCTGAAAACTCAAGCGTATGGTAAACTCGTGACTCATTATTATATGGTGGAGCCCCTTTAGCGAATGGACGACTATGGTCTGACTAGGACAAGCTCCTCAACCATATGATTATGGTAAGTTCCTGAGTCCAAATACGTTATAAGTTTGATGAACATGGGGAGATTAGAATAGAGAGATATAAGTTGAGAAAAATGTTCTCAGATATTGACTACAATTAAGGAAATTTGAAAGATATAAAAGTATGAGGAAAAGATAGAGATGTTAAGAAAGACTTGAATGAAGATAACGAGTTGAGAAAATTTATAAGTTCAACTAAGAATATATCTGAAAGAATATTTGAAATGATTCAAGGATGAATCTCAAAGAAAATCAGGGGACACCTGATTCAAACAGTAAAGATGGCAAGGAAAATTAAAAAGCTTAAGAAGAGATCATAATAATATGATCAGGAAAAGTGAGAGGATCGTACTACGATACAATCTCGAGATAAGGGAAACGAGTAAGAAGTAGGTTGTAAAGTAAGATCATGATGGGATCAAGTGAAAATGTGAAGTAACATAGAGACCTGTTAATGGTCGAAAAGGCATAGTTTAATGTTATAAAGAGATATGGTACTATGAAATAGTACAAGAAGAATTCAGAGAATAATGAGACATGAATTACAGAAATGTTATGATAAAGGGGCAAAAAGCTTGGGTACGAAATTTCAATTGAGGACTCATGTGGTGACTGAGTTGCACAATCCTTTGTATGGGCGGGGGATTTGTGTTTACTTAGTTACTATATGATAATCATTGATGATTAGGAGTCTATGCCATTTGTCCGGCTAGACCTTGATACAATTGAAACTTCAAATTACTATTTACTGTTAAGTGCTGAGCCAAACCAAATTGTTTTGGTGCGGACTCTAGAAACTGAGATGAACAACCCTGTTCCAGGGGATATAGCTTATCGGATGCTTTAAATTCCGATCCCCCGTGATATGTGGTAATATGATGTGCACAATCATAGGTACGAGAGGCTGATCACCTCGAGTACGGGTTTAAGATTTTATGGTCTTTATGACATATACAGGTTATCAGTATTATTATTGATTAGCCCATTTTCAATGGTCTTGTGACCCTCATTATAATTCTCATTTATCATGTTTCAAAGGATAATTTCCTCAGTTAGTTTCTTTCATTTGAAATGAGATCATGTTACGTTATTGTTATAAAATTCTTTTCCTTATGCTGCATTGTTATTCAATTCATTATACTTTTTGAGCACTTCAGTTGCTCATTCTTGCCTGATTAATCTGACATAGACAAAGATATTAAATCCGAGGGTATACATAAGAAAGATAAAGGCAAATGAAAGATGTCGGAATGAAGAAATGATGAATTATCCCCTGCTGGTAGTTTTAAATGCATTTTGTGGCTGTAGATGTGGAATACTTACCCTAGTAACGCAGTATGTATGTAAAGGTTGATGACCTTGGGGGTTTGGTAGGTATATTTTGTATTAACTTGAATATTAATGGATGTAATATATATTATTAGAAATTTTGAGTAGCGGTAAATGAAAGTAGAATGTATGAACAGTGAGCACCGAATTCAAGGTTTAAGGAACCCGAATTTGGGCGCGTCACATAAATGTCTGATTTACCTTAAGTATTAGTTCATTCTCCTTAGTGGCCATTCAGCTGTAAATAGAGGTTCACGCAGTAGAGGAGGAGTTCATTGGCATTCATATTGATACAGTGCAGTCGATGGAGGTTGCGACTGAGATGGATCCCAAGGAGGATTATGAGAGTAAGGCTGAGGCTGAAGAGGATGTGCAGTACTATACATCACCTGATGAGGTACCTGTGGAGTATCACTTAATAGACCAGTTAATTAGCTGATAGGAACCTTGAGCACGATAATATAATTTGTCATTTGGAGGAAGAAAATCAGACCTACCAAAATATGGAGTATCATTACAAGACATTGGCGTATCAGTTAGCTGGAGAGAAGGTTGACCTTATCGAGAAGTAGTAGGAGGATGGACACAAGATAACAGTATTAGAGGATGATATTGTTGAGTTAGAAGAGAAGGTGAAAGAATACGAGGACTCTATAGAGTATATTAGGGCATTGACCTATGAGTTGGTTGATCAGGCTACTGAGCTGCAGGCTAAGTTGGCAGAGTCATAACAGAAATTGGTAGAGGTAGAGCTGTAGGTTTAGCAGATGCAGACGGAGAAGCAGGTTGTTGAGGCCTACTGGCAGGATGAGATAGAGGCGAGGAATGAGATGGAGGCTTAATGAGATGCTGCCCTTGAGCAAATTTGTTAGTTAGAGAATGATGTGAGAGAGAAGAAAGTAAAGTTGCATAGGGCAACATATGTCTATCATTCTTCATTTAGTAGACTTCATAGCAGGGTGCAATTCTACCCAGTTGAGGGTTACCAATGAGGTGAGAGAGAAGAAAGTAAAGTTGTGAGGATATGGTTCGTCGGGGGATGCACCGTTATTAGTTTGTAGCTATTTTATGTTGATGTATGTATATGGATGCAGTAGAATCCAACTTTTGTTTTGGTAGAGGGTTAGTATAATGTAAATCCCAACTCTAGGAGTTAATGGGATATGTTTATGTCAGATCTCATTTTTTGTGGTCTAAGGGGATAGGAGCATTTATAGTAGTATGTTCGAGTTGTAAGGTGCTATGCACTAGTTTCTGGCATATGAATATAAATGCGTTTATGACTATAGTCATGTGTGCTAATGTGATTAATTGTGAATTTGTTTTGGAATGCTTAAACGGTAAAATAAAATGAAAGTAAAAGACAAATAAATAATAACTTAAATTTTCTTTTAAACAGAAAATGCCGCCTCATAGAAGAAATTAACCACCACCATCACCTGAGGAGTCAGTTAATGCAGAAGGGAGACCACCAAACCCAGTGTAAGAGTTTGTGGAATTGTTGTTGGGAGGATTCCACAACCTGAACACTAACGCTATGGGAGCACCAAATCCTGCCGCTCCACTGGCTAATTTTAAAGACTTCAAATTGGTAGGACCACTGGAGTTTCGAGGAACAACGGATCCGATAGAAGATCTGTTGGTCGAAATCGAAACAGTTTATTTATATTTTATTTTACTAAATAAATCCCAATCTTGAATTCATTTGAATGAATAATGTGCAAGCATACACAGTCAACAAGTAATAAAGTGAAAGTAAATTATCAATCTCACGAGGAATTAATTCTAACGATTTCCCAAATACCTATTTCATTAAGTCGATCTTAATTCAAATAGTTGATTGAATGAAGGAAGTGAAATGTCAATGGACATAATGCAAATTAATATTATACTACTAAAACAGTAATGATGGATGAACCTACGATTACATTTTCTCCCAATACTTCATTTATCCTCCTAACTCTCTCTATTTGGTCTTACGATCACGATGACTTGTTAACCGTGAATACAATAGTATTTATACGCCTCTTTTGAAGGACATATAAAAATACCAAATCCAAAGCTATCCCATTCGATAAAATTCAGACAAGGACACCCAAACTAAGCATTTCACTATATGTCTATGAGAAATAGCAAAGCAAGGATTTGAAGCATAAATTCTCACATTGGTTACATGTGGCACATAGGTATATGTCTATCCTATGCACAAATTATGCATATGCTCCTAAGAACACATGTTATCACATTTGGGTCAAAATACTATAATCCATTTTCCAATTTCATATAAGTTACCAAATTAACCACTTGGCCAAGCAATTAAACATGAAAAACTAAATGTGATAATCTAATTCATATGGTGCCATCTAAGAGACCACAAACCATAGCCAACGAAGCACAAAAATATGCAAATTATAATACAAATTTCATTTGGACATTTTGTCAAACACTTGGCGTGCACAATGAAATCCTTCTTCAAAGAACTCACAAATGCAACAATAACCAAATAAAAGAGAGAGATTCGATTAAACTACGTACTAGATACCCAACACAATCATAAACTCCATGCTCAAACCATAGCAAATGAGTAATACCACATCCAAACATGCATACAACATATACATAGTTAAATGAGAGTAAAACACCAATCACAATGGCTAAACATGTTAAAGATTAAATACCAACACATAGATATTACATCCATGGATCAATATTCATCCATTATTGGATTTATAATCCAACTTTATTCCAAAAATAAACCAAAATCAATAGAATACTTAAATAAAGGAAGAGAAAAGAAAACCCATAACTCCCCTTAATCCATAGCTTGCAATTGATATTGAATCTCTTTCCTAGCAACCATAGAAGGAGCCTTTCATCTTGTCTTGGCCTCCAAAATTGCCTCTAGCTACCTCCCAAAGAAGAAGAAATCAAATTATTAAGTTAGGGATGCTCTTTTCCTCTTTAAAATTGATTTCTATGCGTAGGAATAAGGCACTGCCGCGGCGGTCAAAGGTACTGCTGTGACGGTCAAACAGTCTTCTTATTTTTGGTTTTGTACTGCTGCTACGACGGTGGAAATCACCGCTGCGGCTCTCAAACAATCTGCCTAGAAATAATCCTTTTTGGATTGCTGGAGCCTCCTTTAGTGTTTTGGGCATAACTCTCTCATCCGACCTCTGATTGAGATGATTTAAAATATTTTGGAAAGTTGAGAAGTATATCTACAACTTTCAAGTTTGACAAATTGAGAGATAATGGCTAGATCAAGGTCTAAATTGGGTTGCAAATGACTGCTACGTAAACATCAAACTAAAAATCCAAATCTGGCAACTTCAAGCTTTGAAGCAAATAGCCCTTATTCCAAAATCCTACAAAACAAAGAAAAAACATATAAAAGTAATATAAAAACTAAACATGATTAAAACACATAAAAATTAACATAAAATGCGAAAGAATTCACGAATTATCAAATCTAAATGTATCCAACAAATGGGTATAAAAACCAATCATCAAGCTCAAACCTGGATAAAAGAGATGGAGAAAGTGTTCAAAGTGGCATGTGTCACAGAAGAACAGAAGACATCATTCGCCACCTTCATGATGAAGAGAGAGGCTAATTACTGGTAGAAGGCTAATAAGAACCGAACAGGGGAAGGAACTATCACTTGGATTTGTTTCAAAGAACTGTTATTCGAAAACTATTTTTTGGAGAGCACGCAAGCAAGGATGGAAGTGAAATTCTTGGAACTCAAGTAAGGAAACATGTCAGTAGTAGAATATGCAGCCAAGTTCAACGAATTGGCAAGATTTGCTCTACATCAGGTGGACATTGAAGCGCGTAAGGCAGGAAGGTTTGAACAGGGATTGAAGCCCTGCGTCTTTAGTAGAGTTGTTGTTTTGTAAATCAATACTTTCTCAACACTGTTGGAGAAAGCTATCATATTGGAGGGTAAAAGTAAAGCCCTAACTAAGTGGTGTGATGTCGCAAGCACCCAAAAATAAAATCTTACTTTGAAAAAATAAATATGTAGTAGTGTAAGTAAGAGTCGATCCCACAGAGAATAATTATTTAATTTTATGTTTTTACAAACAAAAATTAGGGGGTTTTTGAATCAAAGAAATAGTTTAAATAAAATTAACTAAAATAATTATGCAAGTAATTTAATGAAATAAATGAGAATAAAAAGCCTTAGTTTAAGTCAACACCCACCATCAAGAATTTACAACTGATCACTGATGCAAGAATAAATCAATTAATATTTTGAACATTCACCATAGAAAGAACTACTCACAGTTGGAATAATTATTCTTCTCTCTCCTTAATTTTAGTTAAGTAGACACACGCGTTCTAAATTAACCTTACTATTAAACAACCTCCAGCACGAGCTAAAGATTTGATTTAATAGCAGTGTCGACGCCGGGATTTTCGCCGTTTCGTTTTTAATAATTAAAAATGCCCTTTCCAATTTTAGCCTTTAGATTAAGATGTGACTTTTGAAAAGGGTCGGCTTAGTGTCGACGGGGTTTTGTAATGTTGAATTTTTATGAGCCAATTGACCAGAGTCGCCAGTTGGTATTGTTGAAATGGATGTACCAACTCATCCGAATTTTGTTTTCGTAATCGTAATGGCTCATATGTGACTCCGATTCAATTGGTCCGCAAACCGAGATTCATAGAATTCGGGGGCTTGCTTAAGCGAGGGGAAGGTGTTAGGCACCCTCCGACTCCCGTGAAATACGGTTACCGCAATCTCGATGTTTTTCTATCCTTTTAAATCTTAAAATGTGTGTGTGCGCGCGTGTGTGTGTGTGTGCCTAAATGGAGGTTTGTGGTGTCCTTTTGCATAAAGTTGCTTTGATTTTATATGTCAAAATGTGTTTTGTCGGGAAAGCGTTTTTAGACGTCTTTTGACCCAAATGACGAGGCTTCGCTTTTTATAAGAAAGATTGATTTTAATTTCGAAAACGATGAGGTTTTTATTAGATGTCATTTTAGAAAACAATAGTTTTTAAACTTTTGTCAAATAGGAATCGAGACTATACATTGCATTCTAACAGTAAATATAAATAAAATGAAGGCAAGTTCTAGAACTCTTTAACCCTATGCACAAAGTTTAATGAAAACGTTTATTTATTTATTCCGAAAACATCTTTTATGATATTTCAAAACCGAATATAGCCTTTTCATCAAACAAGGATCAAAGTTTCGCCCAAAACTCTTTACTTTTTAAACCTCGTGTGTCTAATATCCTAATTTGATTCTTTTTAGAAAAATCTTCATCGTTTGCCTTATTTTTGGAAAATTGTTTTTTGTGTCGTAAATTAAAACGAGCATTCAAAACGTGTCGGGGCTATCCATGGGCATGTGAGCCATCTAGACAACCCCAAACACCCACAATCACATATCTTTATTATTACGGGGCCTTAACCCGACCATGACTTGGTATCGCTTTAAGGCCCGATATTATATATATACAACCATGCATCATATCTAATGATTACATACACCCAAAATGTCCATCATCGGGATTTGACCACGAGGATCTCCTCCCTAGGCTCACATTCACCCGAATCGCTACATAACCAATACAACGGCAAAATCTAACAATGCTAAACAAACTATGGTGCTATATGAATCACAAATCTCAATACCAACACTACAACTATCTATGAACTCCAATGAATGATATATCCCCGTACGGATGTCATTGGGGCATTAGGAGGAAGTTATGTTCCAATGGAACCCTCGCTAACAACCCCTAACCCACGGATCATCGTCAATACAACAACATACTATGCTACACAGACCCAAAACACAACATTATCACATTAATACAAACAAGAAAATATCAAAAGAAAACCCATTTCACCTTGCAAAATGCCGATTTAAGCTTCTTATTTCATGAATCGGACAACACCTTAATAACACTCAACTAATTAGCAAGAAAGGATGAATTTTTCACTCAAATCTAACCAAGAACAAGCTAATATCTCTCTCCTCCCGCGAACTCTCTCTCTCTAAACTCTATCTTCTTCCTCTTTTTTCTTCTTTCTTTGCTCTCGGGTGGAAATGGCCGATCTATAGGGTTCACCAGGCAGCCGCAGATGCATCTACGACTGGCCGCAAATCCATCTACGGCTGGCCGCAGATCCATCTGCGGCTGCCTGCTGTGGCCGTCCGCGCCGAACCTCGGCTGCCGTGTGCCGCCCTTGAGCCGCGCAAAAGTCCTTTTTGTCGGCGGCCGCAGGTGCATCCGCGGATGTCCGGTTTGTTTTTCTTGATTTTCGTGCCACGCGGTCTTAATTTGCCAATTTCTGCGGTATTATTTTGGAAGGCGGTATTTTTGCAATCCGAAAATCCTTGGGAAACGTGCCATATTATTCTGGGAGGCTAGTTCGGAGGGCTGCGAGACCCCCGAACATCGTAAGCGTAGTAGCCATTAGTCGCCCTTTGTGATCAGCTCAGGTTTTTCTGGATCAAATGTTTGTCTCGGCTCAAGTGACCGGATGCTCGTTGTCCGTTGTGGCGGCTTTGACCGTAAATTGCTGGGGTGGCTTTGTGTTGGGGTCCACCTTCCTTTTCGCATGTCGGGTCAAATGACGATTTTGCCCTCCTGTCAGGGTTAGTGCAAAAGTGCAAAATTTGGGTGTCTACAAGCAGCTTTAAGAATTAGAGAGATCGTTGAACTAAACAACACAAGTCACGCATTTGCATTTAATTTAGATGAACATTCTTCCTAAGATAAAATAATCTTTTGATCTGCAAAACAATTATTAAACTTAGTTTCTTCACAAATAACAGTAGATTAATGTGAATAATAAACTAATAGCACTCTTAGCAATTAAATAAATCAATCATAAAATTAAGCATAAAATAATATTCAATAATCAAAATATAAATTGAACAATTAAAATAAATTAAATCTCACAGTGTATAAATCTTGATGGCTTCAATCACTTAAACCAAGAAAAATAAATTAGTTACTCATAATTGTAGAGAGCATCAAAGAATAGAATAGAATAGAGAATTTTTCTTATTAGAAAAGTTGTATGTTACATTGTGTCTCAAGCCCTCTATTTATAGGCTCCAAAATCCTCCTAACTTGTCCAAATCCTACTAGGATTTATAATTAAAAATAAAAAAAAATAAAATAATTATTATCCTAATCCTAATTGGAATTAAAATCCAACTTGGTATCAAAAAGTAGCAAAAATTCGCGAATAATTCCGTTTTGGGCAATTTTCGCGCAAGCCAAACACGCCCTTCGCTCCCTTGACCCAGTCAACGTGCGCCAGTAGCGCATTGCGCGACACGTTATAGCCTAAACGACGACGTTTCTTTTCCTGTTGCTGCCTCTGCATCACCTCGCACATTGCACGGACGCTTTCTTCACCCGAACGCCAAACGACGTTGTTTCTCTGGCGCTCCTGTTTCACTACACCCGCAATACGCGGCTTCCATCTTACTGCTGAAATTACTATTTTGTCCCTAGATCTTTGCAGAATTTACAGATTTGCCCCCAAGCTTATTTTTCCTACGAAATAAAATATAAAATAATTAAAAATAAATAAAAATAGTAAAAATCCTAAAAACACATAATAAAAAATAAAACACCTAAAATACTAAAAATAAATAAAAATACATAAATAAAAAGAAATATAAGAATACTATAAAATTACCTAAATTAACATAAATTAACGAAAATCCTATAAAACCTATTAAAACAAAAATGAGCTAAATAATTAAATATTTAAGCACACAATAAATATAAAAACTAAGTATTAGGGAATAAAAATATCGTATAATTTAACCCTATCACTAAGTACAATCAAGAACGAAACAAGAAGAAAAGTGATGGAGGAGGCAATGAAGGAAGCAGCAGGGGCAGTAACTCTAACAAACGAAAATGGAACAACAATAGTTTGGGGACAGCATAGGAAAATAACCATAAAAGGGGGAACAAGTGTAGTAAGTGTGGAAAGAATCACTAGGGGGAGTGTATGAAGGGGAAGGAAGTCTGTTATAATTATGGGCAAGAAGGGCACATCGTTCCTAATTGTCCCAAACCAAAGAATGAAGGTTATTTCTCGTGTAACGTTGCGAATCATCAGATCAAGGATTATCCTAAAAAGAAGAGTAACAGAGGCAATCAGAATAAAGGCAGCAACAACATGCTTACCATTGGAGCATCGGCTTAACCGAACAAACCGATAGCATGGACATTTAACATGACAGTGCAAGATGCTGTGGAATCTAAGGACATGGTGTTAAGTATTATTCATCAATAATATAAATGCTTATGTATTATTTGATTATGGTGCTACCTATTCATTTATGTCTAATGATTTCACTAGAAGATTAAATTTACCTCGAGAAAAGTAAGAAAACCCAATGAACATAAAAGTGGAAAATAAAGAAGTAATTCCTATCGAGTATATTCGTAGAAACTATTGTACGAAAATAAGGGGGCATAAGTTATGCGTAAACTTAATTTCGATATACTTAGGGGAATTTGATGTATTTCTTGGAATGGATTTATTTTTTAGTCGTGGGGCAGTTATTGACTGTCAATAAAAGAGCATACACATTTATACACCGAATAAGTCTAAGGTCGTATTTTATGGTAACAAATCGCCAAGACAATCATGTTGCCTAATGATGATGCAGGCCAATAAGTTGTTGAAGAAAAGTTTTGTAGGGTATCTCGCACACGTGGTAGATACTCAGATAATGGAAACCGGAATGAGGCAAGTATCGATAGTTAGTTAGTTTACGGATGTATTTCTAGAGGAATTGTCGGGTTTTTTGCTAGATCGGGAGTTAGATTTCGTGATTGATTTATTGCCGAGGACAACACCAATATCAAAAGCACCGTATAGGATGGCTCTGGTAGAGATGAAGGAATTAATGATACAATTACAGGAGTTGTTGGATAAAAAGTGCATTCAGCCAAGTATATCCCCTTGGGGAGCACCAGTGCTGTTTATTAAGAAAAAGGATGGATCATTACGACCATTATGAGTTTTTGGTGATGTCTTTTGGATTGATGAATGCGTTAGCCGCATTTATGGACATGATGAATAGAGTGTTCAAGCAGTACTTGGACAAGTTTGTGGTTGTATTCATTGTTGACATATTGGCTTATTCCAAGACTAAGGAGGAACATGCCAAGCATCTGGGGTTAGTGTTGGAAATATTGAGAAATGAGCAATTGTACACAAAGTTTTTGAAGTGTGAGTTCTGGTTGGATAGAGTTCAATTTTTAGGCCATGTTATTGAAAAGTAAGAGGTTTCTGTAGATCCTGCAAGAGTGGAGGCGGTTATTAATTAGGAACAGTCGAGGACACTGATGGAGGTTAGGAGTTTTTTAGGATTAGCAGGGTACTATCAAAGATCTACCAAGGATTTTTCTAAGATAGCTACCCCACAACAAATTTGAGAAGGAAGACATTGAAGAATGTTTGGATAGAGAAGTGCGAGGAGTGCTTTATAGAGTTGAAGAAAAGGCTTAGTGAAGCACCTGTACTGTCTTTACCAGATGATACAGGGGGATTTGTAGTATACAGTGAAGAAAAGGGTCTTGGATTTGTGCTCATACAGCATGACAAGGTCATCGCACGCATCACAATAGTTGAAAGATCATGAAAAGGGATACCTGACCCATGATATTGAATTGGCAGAGCTAGTGTTTGCTTTAAAGATCTGGAGACATTATATGTATGGGGAGAAATGTGAGATATATACGGACCACAAAAGTCTGAAGTATATCTTCACAAAAAGGAGTTGAATATGAGGTAGATGAGATAGTTAGAATTGTTTAAAGATTATGATTGTGAAATTCTATATCATTCTGAAAAAGCCAATGTAGTGGAAGATGCTCTAAGTAGAAAGAGTAGAGAGAAGTTATTTGTATTAATAGATCAGGATGAGCTAGTAAAAGAGATGGCTCGAAGGGATTTGGTGGTGAAAAATTCAAAAGAGTCGAAAGATAAATTGTCAGGAACAGAGGCGAGCCCAAACTTATTGGAAAAAGTAAGAGAGACTCAAGACAAGGATGTATAATATTTGAGAATAAGAGAATGGATGGCCGATAGTGATGAGGTGAAGTTCAAAGTTAATAGCATATGACTGCTAATATTCGAAGAGTGAGTTTGGATACCATTAGTATCTGAACTACGAGAAGAAATTTTAAAGAGGCCCACAACACGAGATACTCGATATATCCGGGTAGTACAGAGATGTATCAAGATTTGTGTTAACATTTTTTAAGGCCAAATATGAAGAGGGAGGTTGCATAATATGTCAACCGATGCCTAACTTGTCAAAGGGTTAAGGCAAAACATCATAGACCGGCGGGTTGTTACGGCCGTTAGAGATTCTTGAATGGAAATGAGGGCATATCGCGAAGGATTTTGTTGTAGAACTTCCAGCAACATAGAAAGGTTATAATGTAATATGGATAATTGTAGAACAACTAACAAAGTAAGAGAACTCTTTGCTGATCAAGATCAGGTTTAATTTGGATCAGTTGACCTAGTTGTACATTAAAGAGATAGTTTCAAGACATGGAGCGCCAGTATCAATTGTGTCCAACAAAGATCCGCACTTCACGCTAAATTTTTAAAGGAGTATTTAGGAAAGAATGGGGACGCAGTTTAGATTGAGTACCGTGTATCATCCACAGAGTGATAGACAAAGCAAAAGAACAATTCAGTCTTTAGAAGATATGCTTAGAGCCTGCTTGATAGATTTTGAGGGCAGTTGGGAAGACTATCTATCTTTAGTGGAATTTATGTATAATAACAGTTATCATGCCAGCATAGACATGTTGCTTTATGAAGCACTATACGAAAGAAAATGTAGAACACCATTATGTTGGGATAACGTAGGGGAACATCGGCTATTGGGGTTGGAATTGGTTTAGCAGACAGTGGAGATTATTAGAGTTATAAGAGCTCAACTAGTAGTAACTCAAGATCAACATAAGAAGTATACAAATTTGCATAGTCAGAAAAGAGACTTCAAATTGGGGAGTTTTTTTTATTTTTGAAGGTATCTCCCTAGAAGGGAAAGATCAGATTTGGGAATAATGAAAAATTAAGCCCGAGGTTCATAGGACCATTAGAGATATTGAAGAAAATGGGTGAAGTGGCATACGATGTAGCTTTACCTCCTGAACTAGAACATATTCATAATATATTTCACGTTTCAGTATTGAGGCCATACAAGCCTGATTATAAGCACGTCATATCCTATGAGCCGATTCAAGTTGAGAAAGACTTATCTTATGAAGAAATTTCTGTCCAGATATTAGATAGAAAATAGCATACTTTAAGAAATAAGGTTATATATTCTGTCAAAGTACTTTGGAGGAACCACAATGTTGAAGAAGGTATGTGAGAACTTGAAAAGAAGATGAGGAATAACTATCCGTATCTTTTTGAGAAACCTTAAATTTGTAATTTCGGGAAAGAAATGTGTGTGTGTGTGTGTGTGTGTGTATAAGTAATAAAAATAAATTTAAAATGCAAGGAAAAAGAGGGAGAATGGTCAATCAAGTGGGGGAGGCCCAATGTGGGGTACAATACTCAAGAACTTTCCTAAATTAGTCCAAGAGAAAGCCTTCCCAATGCAAGCTAGTTTCCTCAATTTGTGGATCTTGTTTTGCTAGGTTTAGTGGCTTGATTTTGGTAAATGTTAGTGAATTAAGGAAGTTAAGCATACGTACCATTTTCCTATAAATATAGTGCATCACCAATGCTTAAAAGAGTTGGTCATTTTGTGAGTTCACCAAAGAGAGAAAGGAGAGAGTTTCCTTGAGAGCTTTATGAGATAACTCTTTGAGAGAGAAAAAGCTAGCATTTCGGGTAGAACTCAAGAGGAGTAAGTGAATACCATCTAGTTTCACAACATAGTTTGGAAGGAATAGAAAGAGAGCATAAAAAACAAAAAGGTTTAAAAGTGTTCTGTATTTCATCTTTGTATATTTTTATAGTTAAAGTTATAGTTATTATTTTTCCATAGTTGGTTATGGGAAATTTTTGTGTTATGGAACCATGAAGGGTTCGAAGAAATAAGGAAGGACTTTTGATGGTAGTGTTGTGATGAAAATGTGTATATATGTATATATATGTGTGTTATGTATTTTCTATGGACAAAAGTTGATTTTGTAGTAAAAAAATAAAGTTTGATGGTTCAAAAGCTATTTTTATACTCTATGCTATGATGATATATATATAATATTTAGGAAGATATCTGGTTATATATGCTAGATATGTGTGTTGATATGCCTTGTATGCAAAAGATTGAAGAAAATTTCTTGTGAACATGTTTTAAAACAAAACCCTAGCTTGATGTATGGATTAATGATTTGCGATTTGAGATAAGTAAGTTATTTATGTGGTTTTGGTGTCTTGTATGCTAGATCTATAAATTTTGACAGTAGCTTAACTTGAATCGTTGAAAACTGTGGTAAAATAAACAAAGTATGATCATTGTACTTAAAAGAGGTCATTTTAAAACCTTAGTCGATCGATCGTGATTTCTATGGCAAAAACATTTCCAAAAAGGTGATTGATCCATAATATATTGAAGAAGATTAAGTTACGAAGATAAAAAAAATCAGTTTTGATGTCTTTTGGATGTGTAACAAGTTCTATTGAAGTTTGAATCAAGAGAACAAAGTTGAAAAAAATATGTGTTTGTTTTACTGACTAACCGTCGTAGCACTGGGTTACGACGCCATAGTGGTGAAGGGTTCTGTCCAGGACTGCCCGCGACTATTCACCACTGCAGCGGTAGTCCGAATACTTTGAAAAATAAATTTAATTAACCAGGTTGGGTCATGTGAACCGGGTCAGGTTAGGTCCCGTTTTAACATATTATTTCAAAATTTATATTACTATTTTAAAACTCAATTTAAATAATTTAATTATTATTAAAATAAATAAAATATTATTAAATAATTAATCATATCAAAAAAATAAATAAAATATTATGAAATAATTAAGAATATTAGAAAATAAATAAAATATTATTAAATAATTAATAATATTAGAAAGTGAATAAAATATTATTAAATAATTAATAATATTTGAAAATAAATAAAATATTATTAAATATTAGAAAGTCAATAAAATATTATTAAATAATTAATAATATTAAAAAATGGATAAAATATTTTTAAATAATTAATAATATTAAAAAATAAATAAAATATTATTAAATGATTAATAATATTATCCAAGGGCGATAATATTATTAAGTGGTTATATTATCAGGAAATAATTAATTTTGTGGTTAAATATTATCAAATGATGATAATATTGATTATGTGTTAAGTGATTAAATGTGTAATTATGTGTGTAAGCTTAATTAATTTAGAGTGAGACATACTAAGATTATAATTGTAAGCCATATATGTGTTATACTAATTGAAAGATCAAACTCAAACTTATTAATGTTTAGTCTTTTCAAAGGAAGTAATTCAAATTGTTAGTTGTAATTAGCAGTACAGACAAGTTTCTTATACCTAGACTTGTATTTATTTTTACAAGATCCTAAAGTGGTTTAATTATTGAAAATTAACTTGCATCGATATTATTGTTATTATTCGCACTTATGTACAATTGAAGACTGTTTCATTATTGAACTATGAAACATTTAAGTTCTGTTATTCACGAACTGTTTAATGAATAGTATGTGCTAATTATTCAGCTAGACATTGTATATATAAATTCAATCATTTGAATATTGTTTAAGTAAATCCAAACCAATAGTTGGTGTAGACTATTATAGTAAGACTGAGAACGAACAATCCTAATAAGGGGTTTACTATCAAAAAATCGACCATTACGAATGTCTGAATGTTATACATATACATAAGGTACAAGAGACTGATCCTCTCGTATACCAAAGCAATAGAAGTCAGATGAATGTCTAATTTACCTTAAGTATTAGTTCATCTTTAGCGGCCACTCAGCAGTAAAGACTCAATCATTTCTTTTAATTGAAATTTGATTATTGCTTATTCACAATTATCATATATTATTGAAACCTCAGAAAATATTTTTATTGAATCATGATATATCACTCTTGAATTCATTATTTACTTAAACTTGTTGAGCAAGCTAGTTTCAAACCTTTGCTATATATCATAATATATTTTTTTCCAGATAAGCCCAAAAACTCTAAGAAGAACAAGGGCATAGAAAAAGTCCAAAAGTAGCTTAAAATGTAGGTTAGTAATTAATTTAAACTGTTGTAATTGGCATATGTAAGTCCTTTTTGAACAAATAAAGTGTATGTTTTAATTTAAGTTAAAGTTGTTAGACCTTGGGATTTGTAGAACCTAATTGTAATGAACACTTTATGTTTATATATTATGCTTTATTTTATAGAATATGTATGGAGATGATGAATTTTGAGCACCAAACCCGAGGTTATGGAACCCAAATTTTGGGACGTCACATCACACACACGCACACATATTCCTTATCTCAATGCCATTTTAATGAAAGTACTAAGAAAGCGGTAACTATATTTTTATGAAAGTCAGGGGGTGCCTAACACCTTCCCCTCGCTTAAGTAAGCCCCCAAAATTTATGAATCTCGGTTGTAGACCAATTAATCAGAGTCACATATGGGTCATCTCGATTGCAAAAAAATCTATAAATTCGGATGAGTTGGTACATCCATTTAAACCTTTATCAACTAGCGGCTCTAGTCAATCGGCCAATTATTAAAATCAACATTTCAAAACCCGATCGACATTTATGCCGACTTTTCCTAAAAACACCCCTTTAACTAAGTAAATAACAGTAAAATAAAATAACATGGGAAATTTAAGGAAATAGCGAAATCCCCGACGTCGGCAAGCAATATGAAATGCTATCTAAAATTTCTGCAGAAGACATCCCTGCCACATATAAAAGGTTCAATATTCTGCTTAATTCACTCAGAGCATTTCGAAAAGTCTATCCCAACAAAAATCTAAATAGCAAATTCATGAGGACCTTATCAAATAAATGGGATGTAATGCCCTAAGAATTCTCGTATTTGCTACAGACGACCTCGTGTGACATTATTCTTATAAAATTTATAACATAATATAATATTTTGGTGCTAAAAACCCTATAAATTTAATTTTTTTATAATATATTTATTCCCTTTTATCATTTGCCTTAGAATCACAATCTTTACATCTCTTCTTAAATTACAAGTTCATATAAATTATAATATGCTCAATTAAAAGGTTATGAGTAACTAACAACTCACAATTCCACACTTAATTATATTTATACAATTCTTCTATACTTGTCAATCAGGATTTGTTTTAAGCACAAACACCTA
Organism: Hedera helix; assembly: GCA_947179155.2. Taxonomy (NCBI): domain Eukaryota; kingdom Viridiplantae; phylum Streptophyta; class Magnoliopsida; order Apiales; family Araliaceae; genus Hedera; species Hedera helix. Next base: position 10,215,693 of record OX359273.1, on the reverse strand, counting down.
TCATAATTAAATATCATTTCATCATTTTCAGGAATTCTGACCTTTACCATTTACAACACTATTTACCCCAAAAAGGGGCTTATAAAAAAAATATAAATCACTTCTGACAAGTTCATGCATCATGCATGCTTGTCAATAAATCCATGTATGAAATTTATACATGCTTCTTAGTTCTTATGTACTGCATTTAAATTATACTTCATAGTTTGTACATACTTCTTATATAATCATACTTCATGCCTTTCACGTACTTCACAAAAATCATATTCATTAATTGCACATAACACATATAACATCCATATAGTTTCATATAGTAATTTAATATCACATTGTAACATAACAATGCACATAATAATAAGTTCTCAAGAATATCATATAATACTGAAAAACTTGTCTGATGCGTTCATTCTGCTTATACCATCACTTCACGTTCTTCGTATGACCTACATTTAATAGTTGGTCAAATAATTAGTCAATAATGGACTCTTTACTTTGGTTTAATTCAATTAAACTTTCTTCTTTTACAAATCTTAATATTTCAGGCATTTAATAACGTACCAAATACTTCTTAATATTATCAATCCTTATGATATATTAACTACATACAAATATTATTAACCATTAATAACATTTTAATTATTTACTAATATTATTAATTATTTAATAGTATTTTAATCACTTACTAATATTATTAATTATTTAATAACATTTTAATCCATTACTAATATTATTAATCGTTTAATAATATTTTAATCATTTACTAATATTATTAAGCAAATAATAATATTTTAATCATTTACTAATATTATTAACAATTTAATAATATTTTAATCACTTATTAATATTATTAACTATTTAATAATATTTAAAAATTCTCAAACAATACAAGTAATTTTATTTTATTTGTTTTAACCTTATTCTTTATTTTAAATATTTGTCTACCAATTAGTCACTAATAGACTCTATATATATATTAGTTTGTTATACAAACATATTGATTTTACTCTTATTTCAACTTCAATTTTTAAAGAAAATCGACCCGACTTGGACAACAAAACAAAAATCTGGGCAGGAGGATTGACTGTTGCGGAGCTTGGTCAAAACCCAAAAACCCAATTTTTTTGGACTTCTCAATCCTCAAGCATTCCAACAGCCATAACTTTCTCATTTCTTAACTTTTTTTAGTGATTCAAGCACTCACGCGTCTGTAGCTTCTTCCTCTACAACTTCCCTTTCGATCAAACTTTCAAATTCCAAATGAACATTTATTGCAAATCGCTCATAAGCACAGAATGCAAACTAGTTTCATGCATTCGTGCTTCCATTGATCATAAATTGATCATTAATACTCATATTGAGTTCAAAAATCATATTATAACTTATTTGGTTTAAATATTTCAAAACTATGAGCTCTAAACACCTTTTAAATTCATTTAAAAGATCAAATGATGATGGATTTAAAACCGACACTGAGGGTTTTTTCAAAAAATCACCACAAACCCATTTCAAATCATTTCTTTCAGAACATAGTTTATCAAAACTTTATATCTATGACAAAACTCATAGGTCTTTAATATTTTCAACCATATAAAGTGATTTTCTTTGAAAACACAATATTAATACTAATGTTTTCAATAACATACATGGGTTACTTACAAATTTTTTTTGAGCTCAATATAGGCTCCTTTTTTTTATACCAAAATAGTTTGTCTGCCAAACTTGTAGATATAGGGTATTTACTCGTAGATCTATAAAACACACCAACAAAATAACTTGTTCACTTGACAACCTATAAATCAAAAACTAAGGTTTTAAAACTTTTATCAATCAACTATTGATTTCTTAACTATACATAAATAAAAATGTGATCTTCCAACATTTTCACCACCAACATCAACTTATATCATCGAAACCGTCATGTTCCACCATTTAGATCATAGATCTCCCATCACAACCATAGATCTAACAATATTAACCAAAAACATAATTAAAGTTCTAGGTTTTAGAAATACTTTTAACCTTTATTTGATGATCTTCTTCTTTACCTTGAGGGATACTAGACATTTATTGTTAGACTCCTTCTCCTTCTTCTTCCTTGACCCGAAAATGGGCTCTCTATCAAACCTTCTTGGTATTTTTCCCTAAAATGGTCTTTAAATCTGATTTATCAAGACTTCGTGAAATGAAATGAATGGCTAACATTTTGCTAGCTTTGGTGGAGTATTATGTAATATCCTGAATATTTATAGAACTTATAAATAAGATATTAAATGACTAAAGTTAATTTGGAGGACGAAATTCTTGTAAGTTGGGTTGAATATAATATCCCAAATATTTTAAATATGATCTAACAAGATCTAATAAAGGTTGTCAATTTAAAACCTAAGAACGATTACTCGAGTATACATTGAGTTATATCATATTTCCAAAGAATGATTAGAGGTTAGAACTATAACATAAGCTATGTATACATTGATTATACAAATCAAATCTACAATCGTATACGATTAGAGGTTAGAACTATAACCTAAGCTATGTGTTATATGAATATATAAATATTAAATGATGTTCATAATGTGTTATGTGATATTTCTATGTGTGAGATTTTGTATGTTGGTTCTAATAGTTAACCTTCACACTTATTAAAATCAAGAAGTCAATTTAAGGCTAAAACCTAAATTGGAAAAAGAGTTATAACCTAAACCCTAAACTAAGGTTAAAACCTAATCTAGGGTTAAACCCTAAGGATATAACCTAGGCTCCTTAGAGAAACGTGAAAGTAGTATGCCCTCAAGCCAATCACATTTGATGTGATAAGCATATACTTTGTAATATTGTTTATTTATTAATAAAAGAATAAAGACATTTCTTTATTCATGATTAATTACTTGAATTAATCAAATGGATAAGCTCATAGTTTTCGAGCAATGCTTTTAGGACCATGATGAGGATCATTCTAATGAGATCTAAATTCAAGATAGCTCAAAACTAAAATTGTTCCTAATCGTTGGATCACTAAAATGAGGATTAGTGAATCTGGATGGATTAGTACATACTATGCTTGCTCTTACGAAGATGATGATTGATCTCATAATCATTTGTGTAGAGACACTAAAGCAAGTATGTAGGTGCTTATTAGAGAATAAGTTCACTGAACGTGACTCGCTCAAGGAACACCTAATGGAGTCTTACTTGTCTGTCAATAGGAGTTCCTTTTGTGATAGTAGTACAAGTGATCGTTGGACTTGAGATCATCAAAGTATCTTGTGTATGATAAATTATGTTTTGACATATTCCTTACAACCTTTAGGGTGTATCAAAGGGTATGATTGGATATAATAAGTCATACATGAAAATAAGTGAGTGATCAACAAAGAATCTACAACTTCTAGTAAAAGAAGGGAATGTCCTATGCGATTCGATAAATGACAACTCAGTAGTCCTTGGCCAAGGCAGAATGAAAATTAGAAAGTAGTTTCTAATTTACATTAATTAGAGTTATTCATTTGGGGATCGAAATGCATATAATCAAATAAAATAAGACTTAACACTAATACCATGTCTTATATTTGATTGAGACATTGTGAGGTAGAATGATTTAATTGTACGGTAACTATTCACTAAATAGGTTCTTTTGTGATTAAATGTTAAAATCTATATTATCTGGAAAGTCGTTGATCGCTAAGGGGGCTTACCCTTATTATGGACTAAATATTATTTATTTAAATGAATTAAATAGTTTAATTTATTTCTATAAATAAGATTAGAATGGTTCTAATTAATTTATTCTATAACCGGTTTAATATGGAGAACCTAAAGGGTCACACCGTAAAAGAAAAATAATTATTTAAGAAGTAAATGGCATAATTGTAATAATGAATTAAGTATATTTAATTTATACTATGTGGATAGAATAAATTAAGTAGCTTAATATTTATTATTTAGTATTTTGAAAATACTAATTATAAATTAATAAGAGGAGTCTTATTATTATTATTATTATTATTACTATTACTATTATCATTATTATTTAGTTCCTAAATAGTTTAGGAATTAATTAATAAGAGTACTCTCATAATTAATAATTAAGTTCTTAAATAGTTTAGGAATTATAATTATTATATTAAATCAATTAAGTTCCTAATTAGATTAGGAGTTTAATTAAAAACCCTATTCCTAAAAGTGTTAGGAGGGTTTACTAAATCTATAAATAAGAGAAGTCTTATTATGGATTGGTTATACATATACACTTCCATAAATTTTTGGGAGAGTACTCACATATTCTCTAGAGAGAGAAAACTAGGGTTTGCCATCACCCACTTCTTGAATTATTATTATTCCTTGGTGGATCACCTCTAGAGGCCAAACACTTGGGTGGCTAACATTGATCATCGGAATCCAATCGGTGAAATTCAAGAAGAACGCGAAGGACTTGGAGGTGAACTTATACCCGTTGAAGCTTTGAGTTTTACAAGGGTATATCTCTATCTTCTTCTTTATTAATTAATAGTTGCGGATAAAGGTCGATCCTGGATTATGGTTTGTAAATTTTTAAATTTAATTTTACCATGCTTCCGCTATTTAGTGCAATTTGACTGCGTCTATGAATATTACAAACCAACAAAACGTGTACGTCTTTTTGACATTCCGTTTCAAGATATGACGTTCATATGAAGTAAAAATACGTAATAATGAATAAAGGTTTTTCTAAAAAAATGAGCGGTAATCACTAATCACGAGAAAAATGCTCTGCGTCCTTTTGACTTTTTGTTTTACGGAATATTGTTAATATGAGGTTTAGATGCCAAGAAAACAATAAAAAAATTCCAAAGAAAAATGCCAAATAACAGTATTCACGTGATAACCGTCTTTCATTTTTTTGAAATTTCACATTTCTAAATAGCATTTTTACGGATAATAAATTTATTTTGGCCAATAAATTTATTATCAAAAATAATTTTTGGAGATTACTATTTGCCAATACAGGACTAATACTGAAAGAATACGAAGAATAATGCAAGGTATACTGTAATGTATAATACGATAATTATACGAATGATTATACGAGAATAATACGAGGTATAATACTAGTAGAATATGAATATTATACGATGTAGTATACGAAAGAAATACATGTAAATACTTATGTATTATACTATTTAACTAATTAGTTGAAAACAAACTAGATTATAGCTGGGAATCTAGGTGAAAAGTTTTCGACCGATCACATTTAAGTATGGTTAATTATTGACCAATCAGAGTCAAGCTAGACAAAATGAAGTTCGAGTAACCAAATTAGGGAAAACTAGCATGATTACAGAAACTAGAAATCAGAATGGACCAATTAGAACCATGGAAACCAAATTGGCAATCCAGATGAACATTTTTCGGCCAATCACACGAAATGATGATGCAAGCATGATGTAAACATGACATCATCCTTAAAGAAACACAAAGATAATGTCATCATGATGATGTCGCCTAATGGAAACCAAACTTGAAGCCAAAGTTTGAGTCAAACTTGGAGCCAAAGATGAAGTCAAGCCAAAGCTTGAGCCGAACTTAGAGCTAAAGAAAAAGTCAAGCCAAACTTGGAGCCAAAGTTTGGTTGTTATTATTACCATTATACCCTAACTTTGCTAGCTTATAAATAAAGACATTTGCTCTTCATAATTCCTTGCTAATTCACAAGTAATTTGAGAGCAACAAAGATTAGAAAGAGAGAGTTCTTGTAAGTTAAAGTGATCTCAAGTTGCAAAGAAATAGTTAAAACTTAAAACTACAAGAGGTAAAATCCTTAGTCATTGTTGTGTTCAATTTTCTTTCATCTTTAGTTTACATAAAGCTTAAAAACGGGAGTCGTAGTCATGTACGATTGTCGTTCTTTGTGTTCTTCACGTGTTTGTGAGTATTTATTCATTTTATAGTAGTTATAATGTTGAATTTCAATTTATAGTTTAAAAGCTTAAGAACGCAAGTCGTAGCCATGTACGATTGTTGTTCTCCGTGTTCTTCGTGTGTTCTTAAGCAATAATTATAAATTGTTATAAAAAAGTATATAAGCCATTATAATGACCAAATTATTTCAAGTTTCATAATCACATATGTAAGAAGTTATAATGCTCAAATTATTTCACGCATGAAATCCAAAAGCTCAATAACATAAGTTGTTACTATGTACGATTTTTCGTTCTTCGTGTGTTCTTGAACAAAAGTCATGAATATTTATATGAAAAGATTTATGATTTGTTATTTTTATGTTATAATATGTTATTGAGTCTTATAACATAATATCTTAACCAAGTAAAGCTAGTGGTACCATATTTCACATGGTTAACCCAAAATATTTTGATTAAAGTATGCACATTGACTTTTAAAGCAAATTTCCAAAAACTTAAATTCATAATCTGCCTTAGTAACCTGAATGAAAGTTGTAGATCATGAAATTATAACAAATTTAGACTAAATAATCACCCCAAAATATTTTGAAACGAGGAAGTTATTCCTATTCGAATGAGCGGAGGTCGGGATGCCCTACAATTTGCTCATTTCAGATTTTTGGACTTAAAAATGAGATTTTGAGTTAGAGAATTTTTCTAATTATACCACCTATAAAATTAGTCGAGTTAAGTTATAAAAGCACTTATAAAGAAGTATTATTCAATAAACTAATAATCGGGTACGCGTAACCATTTATGTAGGCTTTTAAACGTTTACCGGAAAACCCTAGTTTGTGAATTAGGAAAGTTTCTCTTTTTTTGCACTCCGTGCAACAATGTTCTTTCAAACTGTGAAATCTCACTTGTCTTATAAAATTCGGTATCTGGTATTCTATATTTATTGTGCAAGTTTTCTAACTCAAACTCGAGTTATATTTCAAGTATATGCTGAGTGGTTTAGTTATTGTAAATTATTCCGCATCTATAATTATTCTTGACATTCGTACATAGTGCATTTGCATTCTTGATCTACCAGTGACCTATGAATCATTTGAAGCTGTTTTATCCATGAACTATTTTAGAAGTAGTCTAAGCCAATTGTTTTAACTAGACATTTGTAAGTTTCTTTTTCTCTTGCACTTCGTGCAACAAAGTGATTTTAATTATTGAATTTCATTTGCATTATGAAGTTCTTATTGATTATTGAGTAAGTTTCCTTTTCTCTTACACTCAGTGCAACAGCATGATTTCAAACCGTGGAATTTCATTTGACTTATGAAATTCATTATTGGTGTAAAATATTTATTATGACAATTCTTTTTTATCTTGTTTATTTGTAAACAATTCTTGTAGTCCTTGTACGAACTCATTTAAATATCATGTTCGTGTTATCTGTGATTGAAAAGTTATTACTTCTTGTTCAAGCATAACTTAAAGAAATGAACGATTATTTGCATAAATTTTACTTGATAAATTATCAAAGTATAAAGTGTTGAGTGGAAACCAATTATTGGTACGTCATCTATACTGATATGATACCTCTTTATATAAGAGTGATAACCTGACTTCTATAGTGCTGATCGTAGTTTAGACAGTTAATATACTGGCCTCAGTGTGTCTAAAACACTGGTAGGATGATATACATACTCCTACGATATAAACGAGCTGATCTCCCGTTAAATATCTGAACTAATGATTCCAAAGTATAGATGACCTCTGGGAATGATTACTATATCCAGTTGAACAGATCAATTTATGATTTCTAAGTCTTGATGATTGACAGAAATCTGGGTTCAGCTGGTTGACGGATAAACCTTAGTATAATAATGAAAAATCATTGAACTAAATGTTCTTTTGAATTCAAACACAGTGTGAGTAGTTTATTCATTTTATTTGAAACTTGCTAAGCTTTTGTAGCTCATCCTTACAAATATAATTTCATTTGCATCGTTGAAATATAATACAGATCATTCAATTATGAAGTCGATGGAAAGAGACCATGTTAGATTAGGTTTATTGTTTTTACTTGTACTATTTAAGTCTTTTAAGATTTTGATGTAATAACAATACGTTGTTTAGAAATCTATGTAACCGAAATTAAAGTTATGAAATATATTATCAACTTTTGATATATCTATTACATTGTACTTATTTTTAGATTATTTAGAATGTTGTACAATATCTATATGAACTAAACATCTAAATGAGGGTATTAAATGATAGAAGGAGTTCTGTAAGAACCGAGAATTACTTCTCTATTCCAAGAACAAACTTATCACTTGATACTGTAAATGTCAAATAGATAGGAATTATCGATATGAAAGAGATATCTATGAGACATGAATTTATACATCCAAGTGAAGGTATCCAAACATAGTAATTGTTCTGATGAGAAATACTATATATTATGGGATACTGTGAACCTATGATTGATAGAAGTTATGTACTATGAAATATTTATAGTAAATCAGTTAGCGTGAGCACCTACTATGCTATAGGAGGTGTAGAGATTTTGGGGGTGTCATATATTCTATTTATAGAACTCCCTTAATCTTCATTAAATTCTACTAATCTACTAACATCTTTCAATTAAGTCCTTAATCTCCAAGAAGCAAGATCCACAATTTAAAAGACTTGACATACATTGGGGAGGGTTTTAGGGAATTAGATTTTCTATGAGTAAAATGATGAGCTTGGAGCTTTACACCCCCATAGGGTCCCCTTCTCATTCCACCGGCCATTGAGCCTCTTTTACCTCCTATTTTTGCTTTAATTTATGTATCTTATACATTCATATATACACTTGTATACATATACCCCATTATACATACACATCACTAGTACATTTCACCATTTGGGCTCTTCTTTGGACTTTGGAACTAATTCCTTTTGGGCTTTTCCATTTAATTTTTTGGACTTAACATTTTAATTTTATTTGGCCTATAAGTAGCTTCATTTACATTACCAACACTTAGGCTCATTTAATTTCCTACTAGTATACCACTTTGGTTACTAGTTGATTTCACTTGGACTTAGTTTAATAAATCCAATTAATTTCCTTAGGTTAGCCCTCTAGTTTATGATTAAATTACTTGGACACTTCATTGGATCATTTGTTGAAGTTTCATTTAATCACAACCCTTGATCTAATTGATTGGGTTTGATTGGTTGTTAAATTAATTTATCTCTTGGCCATATAACATTCATATCATTCCCTTACATTATGGATTGGGCTTGTTAATTAATTCCACACCATTGGACTTAGTAATAATTTTCATTATTTATTTCTATTCATCTCCATTGGGCCTCTAATTAAATTAGGTTTGGTTAACTAACATAAACTACAACAATTTGGCCCTAAACAAATACCAATTTAGGGTTTGGGCCAATTAATAAAATTTCGTCCCAAGGGCAAACTTGTCAATACTCTTTACCACCCAAGGGTAAAATGGTCTCTAGGTGATTTTTAGGATATTAAAGTCATTACAAAATATTCTAGGACAAAATGGCCATCTATCATTTTCTCTAGACTTTTCTTTTATGGAAACTTTTCATTTATGAAAAGTTTCGAATCTTTCCATTTATGGAATGTTTCTTTCTCGTATTTCATTCCGTATTCGTGATTAGTGATTTTGTATTTACACGTCGTATAAATACCTAGCTCTTAATATACCACACAGTATTTATATTAACCGACTCTAGGTTTTAATTCTCAAATCTCATGATTACTCACATTTAATTCTAAACACATAAATTAGGTTAAATGTTTAATTATTCATCTACACACATCTTTCCTTTAATCTAGGTTTTACACTTTAACCCTTATTTGTATTCGATTCTATTTTCGAATCTCATAAATATCCGGGATATTACATGGGATGAAAAGACAACTGTCATTAAAGAATTAAAGAACCTGCATGAGATGACTGCGCAAAAGCTCTATGGTAATCTACTAATGTATGAGCTTGAACTAAATCAAAGAGTTGAAACAACAACAACTGAAACAAGAAGGAATGATAGAAGTGTAGCCCTTAAAGCCTAAGAAGTCTCTTCTAAGGCCCCCATAAAAGATGATAGTGACTTGCATGATGATGATAAGGATTTGGTTTTGCTAGCCAGAAGATTTAAGGCTAGCTAAAAGATTAAAGAAATTCATGTGAAAAGGCTGAGGCAACAGGAACAATAGAAGATTTAATCACAGTAAAAGTAATAAAAAAGACTCCACAAAAGACCTATGCTAAACCTGTAAAATGTCAATTCACTACATTGCTGATTAGAATAAGTCCTTAAGAGAGGAGCTCAAGAAGGATAAAAAGAGGGAGTATACCAAAAAGGACAACAAGGCTTACAAGAAGTTCAAAAAGAATGATAAAGGTCTTGTAGTTGAGGATTCCTGGAGTGACAACGATAATGACTCAAATTTTAAGTTAAGCGATGATGAACAACCCCAAATGATCATTTTTTGCCTCATAGTCATAGAAGCTTAGGGGGACCACACCACTGATCATCAAATTAATATCAGTGAGGCATTTCACTTCAACTCCCTGATATTGATATATTTGACTTAAGACACGCTTCTATGTGACATAGCCTCTGAATTTCATAAATACATGCAATGGTTTAAGGTGCTATCAAGGAATCATTCTCTTCTTTAAGATGAGAAAGAAAAAGTTCAACTTGAATTGGAAACAGTTTAAGGAACGACATATTCTCTCACCAAGCTTAAGGTTGAGAATGAGAAATTGAGAAACATCATTAAATAGTCTATGTAGATTGAGTCAATTGTAGTTTTCAAGATTGAGGAGCTCAAGAAGACAATTTCAATATGGAATAGGTCTTCTTTTTCTACAAACTCCTTAATCATAAGCCAAAGATCCAGCTCTGATAGATGAGGTTTAGGATTTAAGGATTCAACCTTAGATCGTACTGTGGGAACAAGCCTAGAGACTAGCAACAACAATGCCTATAGTTCTCACATAAGTATTATGTTTGTGAAATCTGCATTGATGGCTTAGCTAATTATTCAAAACTCTATGATTTTTGTTGATTTGATTGTGATTATAAAGAATTATAGATCACATACTGGTCTAGAATTTAAGAAATCACAGGGTATAGTTAAAACTACAAGTAAGCCCCAAAGGATCGTATAGTCAGTCTATACTCACTCTATGAGTTAATCAAGCAAGAAATGTAGAGTTAACTTTTGCCTTATGAATACTAAAAATCATATAATAGTGTGGAAGCAAAAAGAATATGAGCCGAGAAGAAAACAAAAGGTTCCTTTCCCCCTACAAATGTCCTAGAAAAGAAGGAATCCATACACACACACACAAGCATGCACCATATTAAATTTTATAACTATCATCATTATGGTCATATAGCTACTATGTGTGACTTTGATGCTTATCCTGTTTATATAACACCTAGAGTTAGACAGATTTGGGTTATTAAGAAAACTAACCCATTAGGAACCAAGCAAATATGGGTACCAAAGTGAATTTGTAATTTTACTTACAGGATATGAGCACCACTGATTCAATATGATACCTAGATAGTGGATACTCAAGTCATATGACATGCAACAAGGCACTTCTGTCAAATTTTAAAGAAAAAGATGGACATGTTATTCTCTTTAAAGATAATAATTTGGGAAAGACGAAAGGGTATGGAACTAGAAGGAATTGTGTTATTTCTTACAGCAAAGCTGTATTTGTTGAAAGCTTGAAGCACAACTTGTTGAGCATTAGTTAATTATATGATAAAGGACACCAAATTATCTTTCTCAACAACCAATGGCAAGCGAGAGACCTGGAGATAAATTCAGTCAAGCTAACTGGAATTAGAAATGAAAATGTATATGTGGTAAATCTAGCAAAGTTGAGTTTAACAGAGATAGCTTGCTTCTTTGCTAAAGCTTTAAAAGATGTTAGCTTGTTATGGCATAAAAGAATATCACATATGAATTTCAAGAATATGTCCAAGTTAGTATCTAAAGACTTGGTGTCTAGTCCACCCAAACTGAACTTCATTAATGAAAAGCCTTACAAAACATGTCAGCTGGAATACCAAACCAACGTCTCATTAAAAAAATAAGAGAATTAACTCTAACACTAGATCACTACAACTTTTTTACATGAATTTATTTGGGAATATTCCAACTGTCAGCCTTAGGGGAAAGAGATACACACTGGTCATAGTGGATGACTACACCAGATTTATGTGGGTCATCTTCTTGGCATCTAAGGATGAAACCAACTCATAATTGATCAAATTCTTTAAGTTGGTAAAGAATGAGAAGGGTGAAAAGATTCAAGCCATAAGGAGTTATTATGGAAGAGAATTCGACTTTTCTAAGATTGATAAGTTTTTTGAAGATAATGACATTTATCATAACTTCTCAGCATTAAGGGCTTTCCAACAAAATGGTGTGGCTGATACAAAGAACAAAACACTTATAGAAGCAAGAAAGACACTTCTAGTGGCTACAAGACCGTTAGAATACTTTTAGGCTGAAACTGTTAACACTTCTTGCTACACTCAAAATAGATCTCTCATTCACTTTACGTACAAAAAGACACCATACGAACTTTATAATGGAAGAAACCCTAATATCGATTACTTTCACATCGTTGGTTGTGCCTGTTATATCCTCAACAATGGTAAGAATTATCTGACTAAATTTTAACTTAAGTCAGACGAATATATTTTTCTTGGTTACTCTATTGATAGCAATGCTTATAGAGTATTTAATAAGAGATTATTAAATGTTAAAATTATAATTCACATTACATTTGATGAGACTAACAAAGATGAGCCAAGTAAAGCACACTTTCAAAACTTTAAAAGTGACTGAGGCACTTGACTCTAAGGCCTCAACCCGACAAATTACACTTTATCTCTAAAAGTGAAGAACGTTATGCTTTACATGTTAAAAGTATGAATTATATGATAAATATTATTCGATTTATTAATAAAATTGTTCAAACTTTCACTTATACATGAATGAAATTTTTTATTTGAAAGTATAGATCAAAGTGTTAGTTTGCAAAAACAATTTAATTCTTTATATTTTGGTTTCGGGGCACATAACGGTTTTGTCCACTATAGATGTCGGGGAGGAAAAATTGATTGAGCAAGCAAAGTTGTTTAATTCCTCCATATGGCTAGAATAATATGCCAATAATTTTGTTCATCTGAAGAATAGCGGCCCTTGCGAGAAGCATCAGGAATGACAAATGGGAGAGGGTCTTCATGGGCAAATGATAAACATGGAAACACCCACACAAAAGAACGAGTTGTGGGGATAAAGCTTTCGAGGGCCTTCTCATGATCTTCAATGAGAGTTCCATCATAGGAACAATGCTGGTCAAATCCAAATTGTCTTATCACTCTTTACGGGGTATAAAGTACAGCCCCAAAGTCATTGTCTTCCATGGAATAAGGTAATTCCCCTACTTGAAGAAATAAGAACCAAGAAAGTTTAGACCCCTGCATATCCTTGATGGTCGCAGGAGAACGAAGCTCTTCCCTATAATAATGAGGAAGACATTCTCCTTCAGGAATTATGGTGAAAAGACAGGATACGAAGGAATAAAAGTCATCAATATACATTTGTAGATCCGAGGTGCGCTTATGGTCAATCCGTCGGGTTGTACGGGGCAAGATGTTGGGCAACGTGAATGGTGGAGGCGACTTCTTCTTCTTCTTGGAAACATAGGACAAAATGGTATGGCTTGAAAAACACTCGAAAAGAAAAATTTGGAGGAAGAAGTCTAGGGAAAATTAGCTCACGTGTTACCTGAGTAAATCAAAAAGGCATTGATAAGTATGAGAAATGCACAATAGGAAGGGAATAGTAGTTGCATGAAAAAGATACCTTCCAATGGATTATTTCATGGCTAAGATGGTCTCATCCTAGCAATGGTACAGGGTCCTCAAGAATAGGGAAGCAAAAGGGACTAATAGGCCTCGAGCTAGTAAGGTAGCCAAGAAGAACATGCGGGAGGAGGGTCCATCTACTAGTAAGCCAGGAAAAATGAAGCGAGATAGCCACATTACCAGCTAGGCTACTAACAAAAACGGGCATGATTATCTATGGAAGGAAAGCACTAACTCATTGTGAACCAGACTATCCCAATTAGTTAGCTTGTAGTCACGAAAGAAGTACCGTACCCAAAAAAGCCAAGAGGTCTTTTGTCGAACGGGGTCTTAAATTCTAGAAGCAGTTCATTTCCCTTGAATTAGGAAGTGTAGTTAGATGCCCATTTGAAAGTATCTATTAATTAGGATATGCATTTAGCGTCCCTCTAAAGAAGTTGAGTTGGAACATCGAAAGTTGAGCCTTTGACAGGAAGGCTGTAAAAATATAACTCAGAATAGTCAAAACAAGTATGATTCAAAAGAAGAAAAGGAAGACATAAGGAGAATGTAGGGAAACTTACTGATAAATGGTATGGACATCCTCCAATGTAGCGGTGAACTCCCCTCAAAGAAGCAACAAAGGTACATATATAAGAAAACCATCCGAACAAGAGTGTGCAGAGTGAATCATGATCGTAATGGATACAAATGTCCCTATATAACTGGATGCATCGAAAAATGCTAGCATTCTTGAGGATCTTCGCATGTTCTAGATTCCCTAGTTTTTTTATCAGTCTAATGTTGCCACCCTTGGAGACGGTTGTAAGAATCAGGCTGGAAACGAACTTAACTGAATGGGAACTCTTGTTTCTTAATGTGTATACGGGGAATACTACTAGCACTATGAGATCTCTCATGGCTTTCTTAATTCGTGGCATAGAGAAAGAAGCCTTCTTTGTCAGGATGAGGAATGACATGACGATCATAGCTCTTAACACGGTCCCAAAAAGCATCACGATACCCAAAAAAAGGAGCTCCCCCCTCCATAATGAAGGGAATTAGCCTAGCAACCTTGGGATCCGTAGGGCGTTCGTCAGAATTGGCCTATGACAATGAACAATTGACATAAAGATTCTATGACAAATAAAGCAATTAAAACAAAAGGCTTACCAAAATTAATCCTGACTCTAATGAGATTGCCTTAAGAAGGATCTCTCTTTGACAATATTCGACATAAAAGAAGTCTGAAGCTCCAATGATAAGACTTAGCCCAGAAAGGAGAGATTGAGGACACTTGAAAAGAAGGAAGAACCAAAGGAGTGGATACTCTCACAAGTAGTCTGAAACAAGGAGTATTATTGAATGTATTGAATGAATAAACCCCTTGGGTTGATCCCTTATTTATTGTACTATATGGAGACCTAGCAACGATCCTAAACCTAGTTGGAAAGGTAATTAAGTCAATTAGATTCCTATATACGATTGGAAAATTTGTTGTTGCCATAATAATTGGGAATGCTAAATTCCTACTTGGATTTGGAAAAAATTAATTGCTGCCAATCGTGTCACCCGTACGGTTTAAAGAAACTTAATTAACAATTGATGTACATATTCCCAAAATTTTTCTATTACGGAATAAGGAAGTTTTATTCAGATCGAAGATTTGAAAACAAATGGATATCATAAAATAAAATTACATATGGCAAACATGCACATGTCGGGCCTCCTATTTACTCTTTTATGAGCTAGTTAAGTGTATGATTTCAAAGACGAGGAAGATTTTATTAACGTTTAGAATCAAATGCTTGAAAAATATGACCTCAAAGACAATGATTGGTTGGGGAAAATGATTCATATGAAAAGAAAAAGGGGCACTAGTGTTGGGATATAATTATTTGGGTTTGGATTTGGCGCAACCCATCTTATTTTTGAATTAGACTTGTTGATTATTTATATTGGGCCATGGTATGGTAAGCCCATTTTTACTTTATTTGTAAGCGGCTTGGATAGTTGATGTCCATATCCTTCTTGAATTCTATTTCCTTATTTGATTGACGTAGGTTGGTTTATTATGAAAATGATTCAGTCATGTATTAAAGGTAGTCATAAGTTGATTTAGAAGTGGACATTCTATTCCTAATTAGACATCGGGGATCTTAACATCTCTATAAGAAACCAGTTATCTTACAACCACGGTACATAATTTCTTATTTATAGAATCCTGTTATTCCAACATAACTTGGTTCTCCATTGATAACGTTTTTAGCTTGTACTTACTCTCACACCCGAGCATCCCTAGGTAGCCAAAGTCATCGCTAGTCTCTGGGATTGTCTAACGGTTCTTTCTAAGTGTAAGTGTTCGTGCTTTTGGTGATTTTTGACAGGCTTGTAAAGTTTGGCGTTAACATTGGCGCTAGAAGAAGGGTATGTGATTATGTTTGGAAGAAAATCATAGTCTTAGAGTTTCTTTGGGAGGTTTTTACTTGGTTGGATTTTTTACAAAACACACTTGGAGTTATGGTGATTCTTGGCAAGCCATTGATTGAGGAGGCTGGTTCCTCGGTAGAACCCTCCTTACAGCGCACAAGAGGTTCGATGAAAGACAAGTTGGGTCTTTCTGGCAAGGGAGTTGGCTCGGCGGCTACAAAGTCGATCCCTACTAAGCGCAGACTATTTTTTACTTGTGATAGAGGGAACTCTGGCTTACTCAGAAGTAATCAAGGGAAGGGTTATAGCCACCATGATGAAAGGGAAACAATTAGAAAGAGAAAAATTCAAGAGACAGAAGATGCTATGAAGGTCCTATAACTGCAGCAACGGGAGCTTGATAAGCAACTATCATAACTAAGAGGAGACGACGACCTTATAGTTAGGGGATCTAGAGGGTCAACTCCATAGAGTCGGCGTCAGAGGAGGCAAGCTAATGATCCCCCCACTTCACAGCTGAATAGGCAACCCAAAGGTTATCATAGGGAGATAATACCTAATCATAATTGACATAGAAATAAAAGGCAGACTTCACATCATAATAAAAAATTTACTCACCCGAGCCCAACTCGGTGAGGGCGATCTCGGTCACCTCAGGTGCGACATGAGGATAGACGTGCTGATACAAGGATGAAGGATAGATGTGTTAATACAAGGATGGAAGATAGATGTGATGATACAAGGATGGAAGACAGATGTGCTGATACAAGGATGGAGGATAGACTTGTTGGTACAAGGATGGAGGATAGACGTGTTGATGCAAGGATGGAGGATAAACGTGCTGGTACAGATTTGGGCAGTCATTGTGGCGAAGTAAGATGGGTTGAGTCTGAACCTGTCATACAAAGAATGGTCAACTTAGAAAGATAGTTGGCATAATTAAAGGCGGGTCCAAATCTGGTGGACAGTAAGTCCCCCTTTTAAGTAGTCATCAATCAGGAGAAGGCAAATCCAAAGATGAAGCTACCACCATTAAAGTCTTTTGATGACACGGGGGACCTCTACGACCAGCCCAATTCATACAAAATTATCATGGGATACTACAATCACTCAAACGCAAGAATGTGTAAAATCTTTGTACTAACATTGAGAAAGATAGTGAAATAGTCAATCATTTCCTTGCCCCCAGGCAATATTAATTCATGGAATGAGCTCTCAGATAAATTTCATGATCGGTTTGGTAGTAACAAGAACATGGGAAAACTCACAGCTTTACTGATGCAAGTTAAACAAAGGAATAATGAGAAACTGACATGTGTAGAGATTCAAGGATGCAATTAGCACGGGGTTGGATGTTAGCTGATCGAGGAAGTTGAAAGATATTGTGTTCTACCCCCCCCCCCCCCAAAGGACCTGTCAGATGCCTATGAGAAGGCAGAGAAATTTGTTGCTATAGAAGAGGCTATTAATAATTTGAACCCACATCATAAGTCTACTGACAAACCTAAGACTGGTGAGACCAAGCAGTAGGATGTATGGGACAGGATTGGATCGAAGTTGTTTGACCGAGGTAAGAGACTATGGTATATACGCCCTTAAACGCTGAAAAAGTACAAATTTTGAACTACATAAGGGAAAAGCAGTTTATGAGCCGCCTTTGAAAATGCTAGGAAAAAAAGGATCACCGATTTCATTGCGATTACCATCAGACGACATGACACTCAAATGGAAGATGTTAAGACTTAAGAAACCTTAGCTGGAAGAATATTCAGAAGGGAGAGCGTATCCATTATATGGCAGGTTAGCAGTCACTAATCCGAACCTAACCTCGAGTTGAGTACTAGAGTAAAGGTCAGGATGATGGGCCAATAAGAGTTGTAGATGTCATTATTGGGGGGACGCTAAAGAAACACACGGGAAACGTTGAAGGTTAACTTCAGAGATAGTGATGGCCTTATCAGAACAAGTAGTTAGACATAAGTGCTCTTTTTCAAATGCAGTGATCTCTTTTTAAGATGAAGATTATCCACTCGATGTAGTAGAACAACATGAAGGGGCTCTGGTAGCCACGACCCAGGATAGCCGGTTGATATGAAACATATGATGATAGATAATGGGTCATTTGTTGACGTCATGTACAACCATGCATATCAGAGGATATATTTAGATGGCGTCAAGATGGAAGTAGGTCAGGAGGCTCCTTTATATGGGATTAGTAATGAAATGGTTCCTGTACTCGGCACGATCAAACTACTAGTCGTGTTTGGGACAACCCCTCGACAAGTTCAGATAGACGTTAAGTTCTTTATAGTGACTGTAGATTCAGCCTACAACGCCATCTTGGGGGAAAACCACCCTATTGGCCCTTCATGTAGTGACCTTAATTTCACATTTTAAAATGAAGTTCCCAACAACCAATGGAATTGGATAGGTGAAGGGAGATCTAGATATAGTAAAAAGGTGTTATCGCCACACAATGACTTCATCATCAATCGGGGTCAGCAAGCAGAAATAAATACTGTTGGTGGATATAGAGCCTTTTACAAAAGGAGTGACTGAACCTTTTGCTCTCCCTACTGAGGAAACATAGGACATCGAACTGATACTAGGAAACACTCAAAAAATTATAAAGATCGATGTCGAGTTGCAAGATACAGTCAGAAAGGGGTTGGTAGAGTTACTTCGGATATATGTTGATATCTTCGCGTGGACATCGCATGACATGCCTAGAATAGCTGAAGACGTGGCCGTTCATCGGATGTTAGTTAATCCTGAGAAGAAACTGGTATACCAGAAGCGTAGGATTTTTGCTCCAGAAAGACAGAGGATCATCGACAAGGAGGTCGGGAAATTTTTAAATGCCAAAATCATAGAATAGATTGAATTTTCAGAATGGTTGGCTAATGTGGTATTAGTTCGTAAACAAAATGGGAAGTGGAGGGTTTGAATGGAATATACAGACCTTAATAAGGCACGTCTGAAGGATTTTTACCCACTCCCATATATAGATCAGTTGATTGACACTACATCGGGGAATGTCATACTTAGCTTTTTGGATACTTTCTCGGGGTATAACCAGATCTTGATGGCAAAAGAAGATGTTTTGAATACGACTTTTATTACTCATCGGACAATTTATGTCTATAACCGAATGACGTTTGGGCTCATCAATGTTGGGGCTAATTATCAGAGGATGATGAACTGGGTGTTTCGATGGTAGATTGGTAAAAATATGGAAGTGTACATTGACGACATGATTATTCAGAGTGGAAGTGTCTAACCAATTGTAAGACTTAGAGGAATGCTTCCAAACAATACGTCATTATAATATGTGTCTCAACCCAACCAAATTCACTTTTGGGCTCAATTCGGGAAAATTCCTCTAGTATCTAGTTAGCAGAAGAGGGAAAGAAGAAATAGATGGAGATTAGAATAATCAAAAAGAAGAAAAAAACATAGAAAGGGAGGGGTCGAGGACTTACATCCGTGATCGTGTAACCATTGAAGGTTTGACAGGAGGCTTATGTTCCACAGTTCTATAAGAATGGCCTGGTAGAACCGTTTAAATTCCTCCTTTCTATCATCAACAATAGGGTCAATCATTGGTTTCTCTGGATTACCCTAATGTTGAAGAAGGTGGGTGTCTAAGCTGGACATGTAGAACTAGTTGTTGTGCCAACCCTTACTAGATAGAGGTAGCATCCAGGTTCTCTAATTTGGAAGAATGTTGAAGGCTCGAAATCCCTGCTTTTTGGTCTTTGTTAGGGTGAAGATATGATAGAAGTAGTCCAAGGCAGGTTTGATGCCAAATTATTTGCAAGCAGCGATGAAGCAGACCAAGTAAATGTACGAGTTAGGGACTAGTTGGGCAAGGTCGATTCCCACGAAGTCATGGAAATTCGAGATAAAGGGATGGAGGGGGTATCCGACCCCATTTCTAAGTACCTAGGTCGATATTGTACTATAAGAAAAAGGCCTATCAACAATTGCTAATACATTTCAGCAACCGCCATCAGTCGCTAATACTCTTCGCGTATAGGCTGGTCACTAAAAGGACTATCAGTGACCAACATTAGCGACCGCCTTTTAGCGACCAAATCAGTCATTAAGATAAGGCAGCGCATCTGCCCCCGTAGCAGACGTGTGACACATATCAGCGACCAAAGAGGTATTAGCGACTGACACTATTAGCGACCGAATATCATCGACCGCATTGGTCATTGATATTTTTTTTTTTTAATTTAATGCCATTCCCAACAAAATAGAGTAATAATAATAATAATAATAATAATAATAATAGTGAGCAACAAGTAACGACCGAATTTGTCGCTGATACTCCTAGTTAAAAAAAATTCAATTCCCAAAAAATATTTTACCTGTAAATTCAATCCCAACACAGCACGACATATATATAAACAATCTCATCTACATCGCCAACCAAATATCAAATTCAAACCAAATTAAATAATGTACGTTTCATATAAACACAAAACCAACATTCAATCCATCTATACAATAAGATAAAAATCCAACCGTACATGTGGTACAAAATAAAGTGAGGAAAAAAAATAACATGAGCGATATGTAGCTTGTCAAACTTCATCGATCTAGCTAACTGCTACGTTCATGTAACAAAAAAAATAAAACATGTTTAAGATAGTATTATTTAGTAATAAATTTTGTTGAATTAATTAATAAGATTACCTTGTCCTGCTCAGTATCCTCCTCGTTTGGCTGACTTGTTGTTGTCGTCATTACATTTGCTAAGGAATCAGGACTCAGCGCTTTCAAATGATCTTGCATTGCACGCAAAATGATAAGATCTCTATATATAGCTCTAACACAGTCCGCAACATTATGTGTCATTGGATTGTACGCCTACGCAGACTAGCTACACGAGTTACCAGAGGCACTAATACTCGGTCGTCTTCGCCGTCCTTGGCCCTTAACAAAATTCTTCTTAACAATCGATGCCCTTTCCCACAACTCTTGATCAATAAGATGGCGACGACTATTAAGGGATACCGCTCATTCATTAAATGGTTGTAAGTGTCCTGTAATCAAGTAATACATTGAATAGTTAAATGTAATGTCAAAATTAATATATAAACATGTAATGTAAATAAAAACTTAATTACCCATATTCGCATAGTATTAATCATACCATCACAGGTGGTTATGTACACCTCTAACCAATTGATAGTCTGACCTCTGGGCCTGTTAGCTGACTACAAATAAGGCAAGTGTATAAATATATTAATCATGCAAATGAATACTAATAAAATGATCCTATGTATAAATAAAGTAAATTTGACGAACTCCGTACCTCCCTATCAATAAAATATTGCACCTGTGATATACTACCCCATTTGCATGTACCATTTGTCTTTTCCCCTTCAGCTACACCTGTGGATCTTTTCTTGGCGGTAGTCCTATCTTTCCTTGCCCATTCGTCACTCCGCCACTATTGGCACATCTCAACCCATATATCGCGTGAGCACCACCACGGGCCGTACTCATGCATATACTCCTCAGCCTGGCCAGGACGGTCTATGCTAGCATTGTACAACGCCTTTTTCCGCTCTTTCTTTATGTTATCTTTTGTGCGGACAACACATTTTTACCAGAACCATTTCTGTATAACCCCTGTCTGTGCCTATTCCCATTTGTATCTTTTTTTGAAATGAAAATATAATAATAACATTAAAATAGTTGTAATATAATTAATCTGATAATACTAATCATTAGTTCAATAGAATAGTTATAAATTACAGGAAAAAAATACCTGAAATTCCTGCCAACAAGCCTCCTTGTGGGTGAGCGATGTGCTGGCCCATGTAATAAATGGGGTAGGCCAGTTTTACAGGCATAGCTATGAAATACATTTAACCACCCTGACATCTATAAAATCTCTAAAATATACAATAATTTACATTAGTATATACAATAATATTAATTTTAATTTAATACTACTATATGATTAATAACTTACGTGTTGTTTGGGTTAGGGAGAATTTGCAATAAAATGCGGTCATCTGGATTATCTGGGGCCTTCGGGATCTGATTTGGACCCCAACCCTAACTGTACTTTTTTCTTGCTGCTGAAGATGACATCTATTAAGAAAAAAAATATTAATGTGACTTATATAATAATAATTACAGAAATAAAATTGGGACACGTGTGCAACTATAAGTAAAAAGTAAATGAAATGTAAATACTTATAATATGTGTGCAACGATTTCTGACAAGTTAATAATATTACGTAAACATGTGAACAATGGTTTATTACAAGTGTATATATAAAACATATATATATAACTTTACATAATATAAATAAAATTAAACATACATTTAATTAAACTCGCTGTCAGATTCAGAATCATCTTCAATAATATGTGGAGATTCATAATCATCTCCCACTTCAAATTTAATTTCGTTGTCACTTAATAGCTCTTCCTCCCCAGTATCACTGTCATCTAACTGTGGTACTGAATCGGGATCCAATTCATCATCATCACCTCCACCCTTCAAATTGTTGAGCTGATTGTTGTCATCGACATTTATTATAAGAAGGTTATGTAACATCTCCTCTTGGTAGATTTCTCCATCTACTAACTGGACACGAGTGCACGTGGGAGTATGAATGACAACTTGCCAATCTGTAGGCGATCTATCCCTTTTACAACTAGGAGTAGAAGTGTAATATACTTGTGGTGTTTGAGCTGACAACATAAATGGTGCATTCATATATGTCCTTTTGTTGAGGTTAATATCGTCAATTCCATGTCAATCGACACGTATCCCTTTTTCTGAATCAAATTAAAAGCTCTTAAACAAATCAATCTGACATCTATAGGTACCCTTGTACGACAACTCAATGATCTCCTCCAACTCCTCATAAAAGGCACGACCAACCTCATTGTAGCAATCTTCTTAAACCAACACAACATTATTGGTTGTTCTTTTACTAATGGTGTATTTCTTCGTATGAAAGTCATAGCCATTTACTTTATAACCATTACGAGTGACTTGGTCCCTATCTAGGCCCAGACTTGTACATTTAAAGGAATTGTATCATTAAAGCCTACAATTGTTTAATACATTGTGAATAAGTGTTTCATAAATTAAATAAAATGACTTAATTAAGTTAAATAACTTACTTTGTCCTTTAGCCATTTTGCAAAATTTTGATCCCGATTCAATATTTTTATCAGTGAAGTCATGTTGATTTGTTCTAAACTCAACATTGAATGATCTACAAATATATTATACATATGAAACAATATACATGAGATTGTAGTGTACATCTTTAAGATTAAGTTATATATGAGTTTTACATGCATACCTCACTAATCCATCAATCTCCTAGTAATTACGAAGAATATAAGAATGTGCAGCATGTAATTCTGCCTCAGAGAGGAATATGCATTTTCCCTTTCCATAAGCGCAACCCGATTAACCAAATACAGAAAGTCGACTGTTTAGTTTAACGTTGCCCCCATCATCATGTCTCAAAACTTGATTGGCCTTTGTCAAGACTTCATCAGGAAAATAGTCTGAGACAAACGTAGATATCTCACCAAAACTGTATGCCTCACATATCAATTCCTCTACATATGCTTTATTTTTGACCTTCCTCTTAAGGTTCCTGATCACCATCTCAAAAAGATACATCAATCTGTATTGAACTGGACCACTAACACGAGCTTCATAGGGTAGATGTCTCTGCAAATGCTCCATGGAGTCAAAAAACTAGGTGAAAATATTTTTTCAAGTTTACACGTGATCTCAATGATGTTCTTCTCAACTATTTCCATGTCCTTTGCATTTAATGTTTTTGAACATATGTCTTTGAAAAAATGACTAAGCTCAGTCAAAGCATCCCATATTGGTCTATCAAGCAAGTCTCAAAGTGTTATAGGCATGAGTCTCTTCATGAACACGTGACAATCATGACTCTTCATCCGTTCTATTTTTTAACTTGTAACACACCTTGTAATGTTTGACGCATATCCATTTGGTAGTTTCAGAGACTTGATTCATGCACACACATCTTTAACCTACTTTTTGGACAATGTGTATTTTGCATGCGGTTTGACAATCTTTCCATTAGGTAATTTATAAAGCTCT
Source organism: Hedera helix (assembly GCA_947179155.2). NCBI lineage: Eukaryota > Viridiplantae > Streptophyta > Magnoliopsida > Apiales > Araliaceae > Hedera > Hedera helix. Next base: position 10,191,336 of record OX359273.1, on the reverse strand, counting down.
AATCTAGGATGCTTACAAATATCTTTCGTCTTGCCCTTAACACCAATTACGGTGTTAAACACATTATCAAACACATTCTTTTCAATATGCATTGCATCCAAATTATGACGAATCAAGTTTATAGATCAATAAAATAGTTTCCAAAATATGCTTCTCTGAACCCAATTGTGAGAGTCACCAAATTCATTGATTATTTTTAAGGCAGCACTCTTACCAAATGGGATTATCGACAATCTCATCACACGGTCATGCACCTCCATCCCAGATAATCGTGCTACCGACATATCATTCTCTACTTTTTCTTTTATAATTTTTTTTATATTTCTTCGAAAAGGGTGATCTATTGGCAAGAAACGATGATGACATGTGTTCATGAAATGTTTAGCTGGAGATATCGCATGCTAAGTTATGTGTTCAGCTGTTCTTGAAGACATATACAATCTTTGTAGCCGATGTGTAATTGGAAAATACCTTAAAGTCTTAAAAGGTATATTTTTCTTTTTTGTAGTCACACCCTCTTTATTAGGCTTAAACCGATCATGACTGCACAACGTGCACTTTGTTTTCTGTTCATTTTCCTTATAAAATAACATACAATCATTCGAACATGCATCATCTTCTAGCATCCAAGACCCAACTTCTTTACTATTTTCTTACAAAAGTAATAGTTATCTGACAATTTTTTATCGTCAGAAAACATACTCTTAATGGCCTTTAAGAGCAACTCAAAACACTCATGGCTCATGTTGTGATCAGTCTTGATGTTAAGTAATGTCGTCACTGCAAACAATGTAGTTTAATTAGAGCAACCAGGCCACAATGGTTCGCTACCCTCCTCTAATAACTTAAAGAACTCTTTAGCATCAGAATTCATAAGTTGATCTCTGTCTTGTTCCCAATCAAAATTCGGCCCGGCAATATCATGAACCATGTCATTCATACGATAGGTACTGCTGTCTGCTGGATTATGTATCCGTGTAATGACACTCTCTCTTTTCTGTCCATATGCCTACCAACATTCTTCGTAATTTTTCATGAACCCATTAATAAGTAAATGATAGGCGACTATATCTCTGTCCACATAATTTACAGTCTTACACTTCAAACAATGACATCTTATCTTTTTCTGAGCATTGACATGTTCTTTTTTACTATAGGCGTAATCCAAAAATACTTGACAACCAATTCTAAATTCAGCTGTAGCACCTATCAGCCCACTTGATTTTTGTCGCATCATCCAACTACGATTTGAATATTAATCTATAATAGTATGGTACCTATTTTGACAAGATTTATATTATTCATTAAATTGTGTTATCCTTATATAGGTATAATGCATGTTTTCTATCTAAATGCGTCTTCACCCTTATTACACTGGTCAGGCTTATATCTCATTCTTGTATGTGACGTCCCACTAATGTTAACAACTTAAACAAATGAATCTATTTTTTTGGCAGCATCTCCCATCAGTCTCCAAGTACATGAAATAGACTATGATTTACACAGTCTAAGTATACACCCAGAGAACAATAGAAGATAAACAAACCAAAATTTCTTTAGAACAAACAGTTAAATGTGTTTAAGTCATTGACACCGGCCTAAGTGGGAGCGGAACATACAAGAACAGTCCCAAAATGGGGACTATTCAATATTCACTCCTAATAAGTGAATCTTGAATGGGTTTCTAAGCTGGGCATATTGTTTATTATATTATTTTATTTTTATATATATTATATTATATTATTTTGTATTATTTTTCTTTATTATATTAGTTTGTATTATTTTGAATGATATTATATTATATTATTTAGTATTATATTATATTATTTTTTATTGTATTATATTTTATTATATTGAATTATTAGTCTTTTTTATATTATATTATATTATTTTTATCTTCACGTCGAATTTAAATCAGTATGGGTATTAATACTTTGTGAGTTTTTTTATTTAAAAAAATAATTATTTAGTGATTATCCATTATTGGCCTCATATTTAATTAGAGTCAAAATCATTGGCGTGCTTTAGAAATTAAAAGTGTGAGAATCATCACAGTGATAATGAATACAAATTCATGTTAGGAAATACTATTCATTACAGACCTAACAATAGCAGAACAACTGAAAGTGGGCAAAAAGTGGGACATTATACAATAAACATAATTAAGAAAACTCTAGTTAATCATTGAAAATGATCAACAAGTAAACAAAAACCAAAAGCAACATAGAATCATTTAATCTGGAAAAAGAAAACATAAAGGAACTCACTTGGATTTGCGGGTAAAGCAAGGACGGCGTCCGGCAGGGGGATTGGGGGGCGTCCGACAGGTAGGGGGAGGGGGTGGCGTTCGGCAAGGGGAGGGGGAGGCCTCTTCTTTCTTCTCTCTCTCTCTCTTTTCCCCTCTTTCTTCTTCCTTCTCTTCTATTTTTGTCTGGAGCAGCATCTAAATTAGGTCTGAACATAATAGCGACCGCGATCGGTTGCTATTTTTTTAATGATCTGGCACTTTTAGCGACTAACTTAGTGATGACAACAACGGTTGCTGATGTATTAACGACTGAATTAGCAACGAAAAATCGGTCGCTAGGTTTGGCACCAACATTCCCGGGCTTTTTTGGTGGCAAAAGTAATAATAGCGACGAAAAAAGCGACTGTAAGCGGTCACTATTATTTTTAGCGACGAATGGCTCATGCGGTCGTTGAAAGCATTGATAGTACTAAGTATTAGCGACAGAATAGGCGGTTGCTAAAAGTTTTAGTTGTTAATAGCCTTTTTTCTTATAATGTTGCGAGCTGGGTGCTGGTGGGTTGCTAATACATCTTCTCGTTGGAGCTAGGAGCTTTCAGGGTATATTCTTGAGGAAATTGGAATTCATACTTGTAGCCTTCGACAGCTTCATTGTTGACAGTAGATTGGGTATTGACGGGAGAATAGTGGTATTCTCAAACATCTTTTTGATTTTATTTTCCATTTCTTTGATTTTGGAAACTAGGGGATTAGGGATGATGGCAGTTGAGGAACTAGGCATGAAAAACTTGTTTAAGTTGAATCGTTTTCTAGGGGAAAATAAGGGTTTTGAGTAGTGGAAGTTGGGTTTTGGGGGTTTGATTTAGAGAATCTGTAATGAATTGTATTTTTGCGATATTGTAAATTATAAGTTATTAATGGAAATTAAATATTTTGGAGGTGTGACAATCATTTTGGGACAAGTTATGTGTGTTGTATTAAACGACGGAATTATTTCAAGTATAAAGAGACAAGTTTGGATTAAAATGAAATTGAATTGGATTGAATTGAACAACTTATGAAGTTATGGGGGTAAATTTGAACAATTATGAACTAAGGGGGAAATTAATTTCCTAGAATGAGGGGTAATGACACTAATACCCTCATTATTTTGGAAAATAGCATATGTATCCTTAAGTGGATTATGACCATAAAGTCTTTGACAAATTGGAAAAAAGACCATGGTATCCTAGAAAAGGGAAATGACTATGATATCCTTGTTTAGCTTAGAGCAATGACTTATTTACCCTTAACTATGCAAGAGTTAACTAACCAATGTGTGGTTAAGTGTTGTAAATATATACAACACTTATGCAAGCAAATTTTCAGCATTCTCACTTAGACAAATTCGAAGTTGCTAGAAAGTGAGCCAAGAGAGAGAAAGGAAGCTAGGGTTCTTCAAGGAAATTCAAGGAAACTCAAGAGAATTCAATAAGGAGTGATCAAAAGTTGAGGAAAAAGCCTTCAAAGTGGATCATCAAGCCTTAACAAACTTTATTTCAAGAAGGAGAAGAGCCATAAGGAGGTATACTTGATGTTCAAATCATAAAATTTGTAGCTTATGTGTTTATATGCAAGAAAAGAAACAACCATGCATGTATCTTTGGTTTTACATGGTGATTATGTGAAGTTTTGTGAGTCCAAGTGCTATTTGATTGATTGATCATGAAGTCTTAGTTGTTTAAGCTATGTAGCAAAGGTGGTGCACTATTCACATGTGTAATCAAGCTAAAAGTTATGATTCAAAGCATGATTGTATGTTATATGTCATCAAACATGATAGAAACCTAGTTTGAGAGGAAGAAGATATGTAATACATGCATTATCATGTGTTAAAGAACATCAAAGAAGCCTAGATGGTATAAAAGTTGTGTTTTGGAAGGGTTGATTGAATACTAGGCTATATTTTGTGCCTAAACGAAATTATAATCTGTAAAGTGTTTTGGAAGGTGCATGTGGAAGATATACATGCATACAAAGTGACTAAATGGATATGTGTTGACATATATGCATGGTGTGTAAAGAATCAAAGTTGGTTAATAAGGAAAATTAGGTAAATTGGTGAAAATGCATCCAATGTGTTATAATTGGCCATTTTGGTTGATTTTGTGTTAAATGAGGCCAAACATGTGAGTTATAGGTAAATACACGTGTTAAAATCGATTTGGGAGCTAAGTGGTGTATACGGCGATAAATGACGAATTCGAACGTTTTAAAACATAAACCGGCGACTTAAATGAACTATTTGGGAAACTATGACCAAACAATGATTTTTAAAAGTTTCGAAGACCTACGCAAGTCAATTACATGATATATGTGCTATGTGAAATGTTGGATTTGGAAAATTCACATTAGGGCCAAAGATAGCATTTTTTTTGGAAAGAAAAATTTTTCTGATTCTGCAGCATGGCGCCGGGGCGCGGGTTTTTGTGCTGGAGACTGCGCTGGGGCGCAATTTGGCTGCAAGGTTTCAGCTGGGGGCGAGATCAGAGCTCGCCGGGGCGCCGTCAGCGAGGCAATCTCGCGGCCAGTGCAGTTTTTCCGTCGGGGCGCAGTTGACCAGTTTTTGAAAAATAATTTATTTTAATTCTAAAATGAAATGTTTTAATATTAAACGATAGAAACACATATGTAAACCATAATTCGATAAAAAAATAATCAATATGGTAGACGTTAAGATATATATGAGCAATGTGTTATGTGATTAGGGTTATGTATAGTTAATGGGTAGCTTGTTTAGCAAGTTATGGCATGCATGTGTATGTAACTAATGCATGAACCAATATTGTGGTCATGTAGGTTATAGACGGGATAATAATATACCGATTGTGATAGACAAGGACGAAGGCAAGTTTCCTTACTGAACTCCTATTGCGGTTCTTTGAACAGACATTCATGATATTCATTTATATTGCTATGCAAAGTTTATTCATTATTGAATTAAATTGAAAAGGTCGATGCCAATATTGATTCTGGCTAGACACACACACAAAATGATATATGTTGAGATCAAATGTTCGTTGTTATGTGCTCCAATCCACATTGGCTGTGGTGCGGATTCTATGTTATGCTGTAATAGAACAACCCTACGAAGGGGTAATAATTATAATTTTATGACGTGGTTGCGTCGCTAGATGTTTATGTTGTGCACAATATAAAGGTACAATGGGCTGATCACCCAAAGTACGCATCTATTTGAAATAGCAGTCTTTTGACTAACCTGGACAATATCATTCTATACGATTGGTATTGTTCTAAATGTGTTCTTGGTCTCGTGACCGTACAGCAGAAAAAACTTCATTGTACCAGTATTCATAAAAGCTAAATTTTCAGTTCTTGGTTCAAATATTGAGTTAATATTGATCAGTTCATTTCGATGATTCGACTATTGATATTCATTCAGTTATTATGCATAATTTAGATAAAATTGTCTATGACCCTCCTCTATTCATTTGAAATTATTCAAGATATCATTCATTGTTATACTTGCTGAGCTATTTAGGCTCACTCTTGCTTACATTCATGACATTTCAGTTAAGCCAGAGAAGGCCGAAGGGTCGGGAGTAGATAAAGGGAAAGAAAAGGTCGGCCATCAATAGAGACTAGCTAATGTTGTATTTATTATTATATTTTGTATTATGCCAGATACGACAATTGTATGTATGAAGGTACGTAGAACCTGGGATTAGTTATGTATGAATGTAAATTAAGTTTATAATTATTATTTTGTTCAGAATGGTTGAATGAGATGACAGGGTAGAATAGATTACGTGAGCACCAAACCCGTGGTTCAAGGGACCCGGATTTGGGGGCGTCACAGAATCAGTGGTGTTTCAATGGATTGTGATTGGTGGTTTTCTGTGTAACAATGGGTAATAAGTGACGAACTTTTGGTTTGTAGAGGAGAGAGAAAATAGAGACTGAGAAGGGTTTTGAAGGAAATGACTTTTGAGATGGCAGATAATTTGAAATATGGGGTTTTAATCGTGGGTGCAGAGCTCTAATTTGGTGATTTGACATGTGTGAATGATAAGATGACGTCAATTGCGTTTGGCAGTTGAATGGGAGTTTAAAATTAATAGTTTTTCTGATTTAATGGTGTTACTCCCCTATTTTTTCTTTAAAAATAGGGGAGTGGGGGGAAATATTAGGATATAATTATTTGGGTTTGAATTTGGAGCAACCTATCTTATTTTTGGATTAGACTTGTTGATTATTTAGATTAGGCCATGGTGTGGTCAGCCCATTCTTACTTGATTTGTTGGTGGCTTGGATAGTTGATGTCCATATCTTTCTTAAATTATGTTTCCTTATTTGAGTGAAGTAGGTTGGTTTATCATGGAAAGGATTCAATTATGCATTAAAGGGAGTCATAAGTTGATTTTATTATTATTATTATTATTATTATTATTATTATTATTATTATTATTATTATTATTATTATTATTATTACTATTATTATATTAATTATTATTATTATTATTATTATTATTATTATTATTATTATTATTATTATTAATATTATTATTATTATTATTAGTAGTAGTAGTAGTAGTAGTAGTAGTAGTAGTAGTATAGTGTAGTGGTGAATTTGAATTGGGAGGAAAATGTGAGTGGATTGATTTTTGAAAAAAAATGTGTTGAATTGAGGGGAAAATGATAGATAGATTGGTGACCGTTGGATGTTGAAGCCTCAAATGATTTGAAACCGTCAGATGTTGAATTATTGGGATTTGCGCCGCTCTGTTTTGTATTATAGATATTCAATTTAAGTGAAATTTTCCTAAAATGTCATAAAATATGCAAAAATTTGCAAATACTGAAAAATATACTATGTACAAGTAGAATGTACCCCAACCCCAAACTCAAACTAAACGATGTCTGCATTGGAAAATAGATAAAGAAATAGAGAACAAGAGGATTCCCCTAATAAATCAAGCGTCATCATCTGATGAGTCATCCTCCTCATCGGACTCTGAAGCTGGTGGTGGAACGGTGGTGGCTGTGGAATATGAACAGGTGGCTTGGCTGGATACATCCGTGAGAACATTTGTGCGAGTGTCGAGCTACAGGTATGTATCTAGGAGTGCATAACCTCTTACCGCTCCGCAATCTTATTGGTTTGCCTCACCATCTCCCTTCGCATCTGTCTATATAGCTTGTCATAAGCTCTTGAAGAACCCGCAGAGGAACTACCCGGTGTGTCATCCCTAGGCTCATCCTAGGGCTGTGTATCTGAAGGAAATGTGAATCCCAGACCCTTCAGATGTTACTCACCACCCGACTAAACATGGTATCTCTATATGAGATTATGATTGACTAAGATGCTCGATGATTGTAATAGCTCGTCCATCCCTCATCAGACTCCAGCGCGTCGACATAACTCGGTGATGAGAGATGGATATGGAAGTCCCCCGTATGTCGAACCTTACAAATTTCTCTTTATGAAAGTCTCAATCACATTCTCCACATCTATGCTCATATCCATAATGATGGCATAAAGAAGAACTGCTCTATCCCGCATGACATCACTTACATGCATACACAGCATCAACTTGGCACACAGGAATGCATACCAAATCTTGCCATACCTACTCAACACCTTGAACAGGAACAATTTCATCTCATTGGTGTACTTGTTGATTTTCCATTCAGTCCCTAGTTGACATAAGTTGCTCACAATCTTATCATATTTACGCCTCGCAATGATGTATTTGGCAAGTTCATTAATGTCGTACCCTCTGAGATTGTAATATTCGTTAATCGCTACTCAACTGAAGCAAACTTTCTTACCCCATACCATCACTTCACACCTCAAAGTATCTTCGGCGTTCGCCTAAAATTCTTTGACAATTAATACTACCACTAGATCCGAGTGATCCGTAAACGAGTTCTAATCCTTGTTCATAATCATTACTACCATATCACCATCCTCAACGTCATCTGGTATCAATCCATGCTTGGAAACTAAGGGTTGACTTGCCAAAGCATGATTGAACTTGTCTTCTGCCTCGGCACTCACAAACTTACGCCGATCAAACGGTCGAGACGGGGTAGATGATGAACCTTATGTTCTTTGCTTCTTTGGTGCCATGTCAATTCAAACTAACACTATAAACTGCACAATTGCCTTGAATGTACGCAACTGAAACTCTAATCCCTCCTTTAGTGCACTAATTGTGATAATCCCCCTTCACGTGCACTTGGTAACACAAATGATGCAACTTTAATACCCCAACTAATCTCTAATGTGCCCTTTCAAAATTATCAAAAATTGTGCGCCTTTTGATAAATTCTTTACTAGGGCAATTTAGCAAATAGGTTATGTGCAATAGGTTATACCTCCAAACTCAACCTCAATTAACACTTCAGATTAGCCCCCTTTCTGATTCTGACCTTTAACAGCCCTAACCTTATCTCCAATCACACCTACAAGCCCCAAATCTCCTTCAGTGACCAACACAAACCACTGGGCACCCAAACAATTCACCAATTCCAAAAATAAAAACATTTAACGACTTGTAGATTTTGAACTCGTAATACCAAGAAGTATTACCTCAAATAATGTATGGAAGCCCCAATTTATGACTGAATCGCGAACCCCCTTCGTTCATTGTTTGACACTGCCTGAAGTGAACTGGAGGTGACTTAGGTGATAATGTATGGATTAAGGGTGAATTTAGTTACGGGAAAGAATGAGAATGATTATGGAATGGATATGGGAGGGGATTATAGTAGGATTAGGGTTTGTGGATGATAGATTAGGGGTTTCGTGCTTTGGGTAGTAGAAGTAGCTACTCTGAATAGGTTTAGGATGTATTATGAAGTGTCCCGATCGAGCTCTGCTACATTTTGAAAAAGCTGAAAACCAAACACTGCACCAAGGCGTAGTGAAATAGCCTACACATCAAGTCGGGGCACAGTTAAACTGGGGAAAACTCGCTAAGGGAGAGATCAGAATGTGCTGGGGCGAGGTTATAGACTTAGGGTGCAGTTTCCCTGCGTAAAAATCTCTATGGGGCGTAGTGAAATAATTTTTGAAAAAAAAATTCAGCAGCAACTTTTATATTTCTTGATAAGTATAACCATACTTCAGACCTGAAATGATGAGAATAGACAAGAATTATTATTTCTAACATAAAATCATACTTTAAACTATAAATCATTAAAATCCTAAAATTTGACCAAATAAAATTCAATAATTATAAAAAAATGAAAACACGAAAAACACAAAAAATAATGAACGATGACGATGGTTGGGTTGTCTACTAACAAGTGTTTTCTTTAGAGTCATCCAGCCTGACTGTGTCTTTCTGTTTCAATCCGATTCATAAGAAAATATTGTCATTGCATGCCATCTTGTGGTCTTTTCTTTGATTTCATCGGCATCAACGTAAAATTGTGGACCACCCCCAAACTCATCTTCATCTATTGGCAGAAAATAACTCCCATCATCCGATTCATTGGCTGCATCTTTGACCACATCAATCCAAAAGCATTCTTCATGGTCATCTGGAATATTGATAGCTTTAAAAATTTTGAATGGCACCTCATGATTTGTCTTTTCCAATTCCTCATTCTCAATCATTTTCTTTATGGCCTCGCTATCATCTTCCTTATCCGGATGTGATCTTTCCAAGTTTCCACCCATAGCCTTCTTTGATTCCTCACCATTCTGAAGTGTTAGAGCATTTCCAAATTCTTCACCTTCCTTTCTTGAATTTTTCTTGGTATCCATTGGCAAATTATCGAGAGGTTGATCTTTAAGTGCAATGGTTTCTCGCTCCACTTGATAATCTAGATCTTGACCAACAACTTTATAGAACTATTTTCCACCGCTTAGTGTATCTACCGTGCACTGCTCCTTTCCTTCCTCCTTAGGATTTATCTCTGTGATGCTAAGTAAAGCATCTTGTAGGCAATAATTGACAGACACTGGCAAATTGTTCCCTTTCGTTCTCTAGATTTTGAATTGATGCTTCTTTACCAGTGACTATTGTCTTAGTGTTTTCCAAAAATCTAGCAAGAAACTCCTCCAAATTTGGCTTTTCCTCTTATGGTTGTGGAGGTTGATACTGAAGAGCATAGACTTCTTGATTATTCATCCACGTCTCGATTTGATTTGCGTAGTCAATGAGATGATTTTCCAAATTCTTCATCTCCAACTGCTTTGTGTATTGGGTAATAAGTTTTAAATTGGAAGTGTCCTCTTGCTGCAGTGGATATTGATATAAGAAAACTAGAGTGTGTGATGGTTCTAGAGTAAAATACTGGGCTTGATTATTCATTCTCATCTCAGTTTGCTCCATAAACCTGTCAAGAATTTCCTCTAAATTTGATTTCTGCACTAGTGGCTGTGGAGATAGGTATTCTAGAATGTATGATGGTTCTAGAGCATAAAATTGGTATTGATCATCATAACTCCATGAATAGTCTTGATGATTTTTCTACTCCGGATGATAGTAGTTTGGGGTGGTACTCAACTGCTGCTGATAGTAGTGGGTATTCTGAATGGATTGATTCCCAAGCGCGTCAATCTTCCTTTTAAGCTCCACCAACTGAGTTTGCACTTGCTCTATTGCTCCCGCCACACTTGGTTGATTCATCCACTCTGAAGCCTGCAGCCATAATCTTTAAATTGTGTGTGCATACACAAATTAGAAGTACCTAAGCATTAATTCATGGGAAAATATAGTGTTACGTATGTTAGCGGAATTTGCAACTTTGGTAACTACGTAAACTGTACAAACCAAGATAGGCAAGCCAACACCTAGTGCACACATAATACTAAGATCACTCCTTGCAAAAGCAGACTCAAACAGATGAAAGCCTGCAAAAACAAAGAGAAAAAAATGTTTAAACTAAAACTAAATTGACAAAAACTAATAACAAAATTATTATTAAAACCGTTCCCCGAAAACGACGCCAAAAACTTGTTTACCGATTTATAAATGGTCAAATTTGCGCAAGTGCACACGGTCAATCAAGTAATATAGAAGTAAATTAAGTGTTGAACCCACAAGGAATAGATAATAATTACTATAATTATCAATTTTCTATCAATTCAACTTAATTTAAACGATCACCAAATTTAATTATAAAAATATTAAAACTTAAAATTAATTAAAACTAACTAACAACAAAGGATTACCAGTTAATAAAAGGCTTAGGATTACAACTTCCCTAATTGCATCACTAAAATGTCAACATCTTAATTCCAATAAATTAATCATATGGATTGTTAACTGAGATTGTCTACCTATTTATTAACATTTTTCAATAGTTAATAAAAATACATATTTCAGTTATGTTGCTATCTTCCTGCAAAACATGTAAAATAGATTCATTAAGCGCAAAGTCTTAATCATGTTACATGTAATACATAAATATTTTCATCATATGAACTATTATGTTATTCCTTCTAAAAAGAATAAACAAGTTCATATATTATTAAACCTAGATCTATTCCTAAACTTCTTTTTTCAATTCTATCTAAGAAATCAGATAATAGCTGATCGGACAATTATAAATTAACCACAAGATATAAGAAACAATTCCAAATAGATTAATTAAATGAAAACTAGATGAATTAATTAAAGCTCAACAATTTGTTTCATTGAAATCCTAAATAAAAGTTTAGTTCCACATAATATTGCAATTGAAAACTGAATTCAATAAAGAAATAAACATCTCATAGATTTAAAAAAAAATAAAAAATTCTATCGAATTTCCTCTCTCTGGCTTTCAAGTTGATCTTCACGTGCTTTTCATTTGAATCATTCAAGTCTCCAAAAATAGCTCTCCAATCTTTGTTCTACTCTACTTTACATTTCATTCTGAAGTCTTACATAACCCTAATACAGGTCTTTTAAAATACAGCAATAATAAAGTCCTTTTTGGGTTTAACTTGGAAAAGTCAAACGAAATCAGTCAACCGAAGTCGTCGGACTGTGCCCTAATAGAGGATTTGCACTACAACCTCGCGCCCCCGTGTAGTGATGCTAAAAATTACGAAATTGCCACTAAAATAACTTTTTCCCGTTTTGTCCTCTCGAAGCCGTTTTCTGCAAAATAAACATAGAAACAAGTAAAATAGAACTAAAAATACTCAAAGATATTAAAGAATTAAGCCTAAAAATACCCATTGGTATAAAACTCACTCATCATTAAACCCTAAACCCTAAAAAAGTACTATTCATAAGTATAAAAATTATACGAGAATTATACAAAAATAATACAATAATAATGCGATAATTATACGGTAGAAATACGAAAAGTCAAAGTATGGTCAACAATTACGACTCACTAACTAGTTAGAGAAACCTAATTAGAAACCAAACTAAAAACTAACCAAGTTAAACCTTTCTAGTTTGGTTAGATTGTCAAGGACTTTGAAGGCAATATTAGTATTATGAAAATATGAAATGCTTACATACTTTGTAAGTAATGAACTAGCTTTAAGCTTAGAGTGGGAAATTTGAACTTCTCTTACTTAATGTTGGTTAATTAATTTGAAATTGGAGATGTGGCCTCTTCTATGACCAAGAAATGTTAAGAGACTTAGTTAAGTAATCAACTAATACATCTAAGAAGGATTAAAGCTAAGATAAGTAGGTTTGGCTGGTGGATTAAATCAATTAATCAACCAACACCTTATAAGCATTTATCACTTCCATCTACCATGTAAGAAGCAATGTGTCTTAGAGTCCAAAAAGCCCTAGCCTTACAAGCCCTATAAATGCCAAGCCTTAACCTTCACAAATCCTTACCAATTCACAAGTAATCTAGAGAAAAGAAAGCTATTGAGAGTTATTATCAAAGTTCTTGAGAGTTATAGTGAGATAGTATTTTAATTCAAGTATTAAAGCATTCCAAAGAAATAGTTAAAGCTTGAACTTCAAGAGGTATAATTTCTAGTTGTTATTTATGTTTAATTTTAATTCATAGTTTAAATAAATTGAGCAACTAAAAGTAGTCAAAATGCTCAATTTATTTTATGTCTAGATTAGTAAACATCACTTTTACAAGCAGTTATAATGCCTATTTTATTTCAAGTATCGAATCGAAAATATCAAAACCCTAGTTGTTACGGTGTTCGATTCGTTCTTCGTGTTCTTGAGTAAAAGTCATAAAAAAAATTATAAGTAGGTTAATGATTTTATTATTTCATTTTATTAAGTGATAAAATATGATGTCTTAGCAAATTAATGCTTAGGGCATCATGTTTACCAAACGATCAAGTATACATGAGTCTAGTGTGTATACTAACTTTGTAAGCCAATTTCTGAATCTTTTAGTTTGGAATTTGGCTTAACAATCTAAAAGAAAGTTGTAGAGGGATAAATTATAAGGAATTTAGGCTCAAGAATCATAACAAAATATTTTGAATTAAAAGAGTTATGGTAGTTTGAGTAAAGGAGGTTCGAGTAGCCAAAACATAAAACCCTAAAAAATTAGGTTCTACCCCTTGGGTGCGGGCGCACCACTTGTAAGCCTATAATGGGTGCAGTAGCGCCGATCAAGATTTTCAAAAGCTCAAACTTTGTTTCGTTAGGATTTTATCTGATCAGAACTCCAATTTTTCATGTCAATTAGTGTAAAGTCTAAACAAAACACTGTTAGGGACTTAAAACCTAAGGTAAACTTGTAAAATCAATGTCTTATCTTTATAGAGAGTAATTGAATTGTAAAATACAATAATCTTATAGGTCATTTGACAAACGAACATTAAACTAATTATGCACCGAGGCAAGTCTTCTACCCAAACTTATATTTACAAGCTTTTTTATGTGATTTATGCACTTTGTGCAACGTGTTACGAATCTTTAACATGAAAGTTATTGCTATTTATTTTGGCATAACTTGCGAAATGAACATTTATTCATGAAGTATTGAATGGCTATAATTCTTTAATCAAACCAAGTTATTTTGTTGCGACCTCTACATGTTAAGCAAATTGTGATGAACAAAACATTAAACATTGTTCACGATTAGTCCAGTGTAGTGCATGTTATGCATAATATAGGATGTCGTTAGGTTGATCCCATATAGATATCACTTGATAGTTTCAGAGTCGAAAGACAGACGAATAATAGTTCTTGGTTTAATTATCACTTAGTTTTGCTATGTCAAAATAATTGAAATACCCTTTGTTGAGATATGAATCTTTTAAATTCATATCGATGTAAGTTCACTTATATGCTATATACTTAGACTTGTTGAGTTTTTGTATGCTCACTCTTGTGAATAAACCCTTATTTGCAGTCAAACCTAATAGTCATGGCTCTAAGAAAAAATAAAATAAGAAATGCTTAGATTAGTTTACACGTATTTAATTACTTGTCTTTTTGTGATAGTCTTGATGACTTGGTAATACGAACAAACAAATCATGTAACCGAATATTATATCAATATTATCATGTTTCATCATATACTCTTGTTATGTCTTAACTTTGATTAAACTTAGAATTGTTAAATATAAGCATAGTATTGATAAAGAACTATATATCTAAATGAGGATAGTGAATAACATTGTTAGTACTGTAAGAACAGAGATTTATCACCGATGAAAAAAACTTGCAAGTTTTTTTGTTCCAAGTACAAATGTGTTATTAATATTGTGAACTTCAGATAGATAAGAAATTATTGGGTATTTTATATATGAATATATCTATGCAAGTATACATGATCAACAAGTAATATATTAGTAAGTAGAGTATCATTATCATAGAAAATTAAATAATAATAATTACCAAATACTAATTTTATATGAAATTTATTTTATTTAAACAATCGCAATTAACTTATGAAATAAAATATAATTAACAATTAACAATTAAATTAAACTAATGAAAAGAATTAAATCAGGTTTTAAATATTTAAGATCACAATTTTCCCCAATATTTTATTTAAATCTCTTCTCTATTTTTAAATTAATTAATTATATAAAATTGTTAACCGAGAATAGTTTATAATATTTATACGCATCTTCCAATGATATATAATCAAATCCTTTTAAATCTGACCCTAAGGCAACAAAATTAGAGAGGAACACTCTAATTAATTAAATCACTATATTTCTATCTGAATTATGTTAACTAGAATATTAAGCTCAGATTCTCTTTATGGCTACAAAAGATACATAGGTATATTTCTATCCTATATACTAATCAAATAAACTCTTTCAGATTCTATTAACATATGCTATCATATTCAGATCTAAACATATACTCCATCTCCCAATTTTATATAGATTATCTCAATAATTATCTGTAATTTATTAATTAATACATGAGCGCTCATAAATATTTAGCAAAAAAAATATTTAAATCTAATTTATAATTCATTCATCAACTTCATATAGACTAACATATTAATTATTATAATTAATTAATACTTTTATGCACAAAATATGATAAACAATTCATATATAATCATATATAATCCAAAAAGAAGAGAATTAATATAAACTAGACATTGGGTTCCATTGCAACCTTAATATAAAATTAGCCCATAAGTAAAAAAAGAAAACACGTTCATAATATTAGATATCATCCCAAGAATAATAATAATTAAAATAAAAGTTTTAGAGAGAAAAGATCTTCGTCTTGAAGCACGATCTCCAATTCTTCCTTCAATCTTGAATCCTTGCGTGAATCCTCCTTTATATCTTGATAAAAATCTTGATTCTCTATTATAATCTACTCCTACTTGTGTTAATATCTATTCTAATATATTGAAAATAAGAGTCTTATAGTGTATTTATAAGTTACAAGTCCAATCCCAAGCATAGAAGGTCACCCAAATCCAATTCGGAGTCAAAAACATGCAAAAACGCGTCTCGGGCAGCTGCGCTCCTTATATTTTTTTAACAGATTTCTCGGCCACAATTACGATCATCTGAGCACAGCTACGTTGCCCTATAGCGACAATTTTGTCCATCGCCTTAAATCCCAGAATTTTGGTTATTTCAACATCAGTTGGAAAAAGGGTCATAACTTTCACATATGAACTCCGATTGAGGTGCTTCAAGATGTTTCAGAAAGATGAGAAGTAGATCTACAACTTTCATGGTTTAGGATTTGACAAATTCCACTTGGATCAAGGTCAAAATCAGAATTGAAGTGACTGCTGCGTAATTGGCAAGCTAAAAATGCAAGCATAACAATTCCAAACTTTGATCTACCAAGCCTTTACTCCAATTCCTACCAAATAACATCAAAACAAATAAAAGCATTATAAAACACTTAAAACTAATATCAAATACTTAAGAACTCACAAAATATTAAGCTAAAAGATAGTCGATACATATGTATAAAACTCACTTATCAGAAATATCCATATGAAGAGATATCTTTATAAAGTTATGTGTCTAAGTGAGGGTATTAAATGATATTGGGAGTTCTGTAAGCACTAAACTTACACTAATGAGCGTCAATAAGATGCTTAAATTAACAAAATAAGCCCCTCGATTCCAAGAACAATCTTATCATTAATACAATGAATCTTGAATATGTAAAGTTATAAAATATCTAAATCTCAAGGTTAAAACGATATATGTAAGTATTATGTCCCTCGTATCGACTACAATGACTTAGTATGAAATGATGAAAGATCTTTGTGAATTAAGATGATAACTTTGTCTATGAAACTGTTGGATTGAATGAGTGTATTGATAATATGGATTGTTCTTGTTATTGTTGATACTCTGAACTTCGGTTTAATAAGGTTTATTACTAAGGAAATTATCTATAAACTTAACAATTTAGCATTTATAGTCAGCATCAAGTCAGCATTTATAGTCAGCATCAAGTCAGCTATAGTAAGTATAGTAATTTGGGGGCGTAATAGGTTGGTATCAAAGCTGTAGATTATAGCTCTAAGGTAAAAAGTACTTTATGATATAATTGGAGGGAAGTATGAATAAATAGACTTTTGAAAAGTCCATAGACAATTAAAAGACGTAAATAAATCTTAAAATTATTTAAACATAAAATGTTATGTGGCGATTAAAAGATAATGCATAAATCTTAAAAACCTTTAAATATAAAATATTATGTGAAAGAAATATACTAAGTAAAATTAAACTCTTTGTAGGATGTCGGGAATACCAAGTTAGTTGGAAATATTGGAAGCCAATGCTCATCCCATGGTTCTTGAAAGTGACCTTGAAGAGGATTTCATAGAAGATCATAGGGAGAGCCCTAGAGTGCATCATCTAGCCATGATGAACTTTGGTGAGATATTTGATGAAGACAATTTAGATGAATATCAGCATGATTTTGAGATTCTAGACGCCAAAGAAAGTCATCCAGAATTCGACTTGGATCAAATTATTGCAAGAATGGAAGGGGAAGAAAGGGAAGAAGAGGCGGCGATAATATCTGTGGTTTAGTAAACCATAGTTGCCATGGAAACGGCTCAAGCCGAGGCCACTAAGATAAGAAGAATATTGAGGGTGAAAGTTAAGAAAAACCATCATAAGAAGTTTTATTAGCCATAAAGGAGACAAAAAAGCTCCGACTATAAAAGGCTCTTGACTATGAAAAAGGGGAACATTGCTAGTCTTATCGGAATCTTCACAAGGATGTTAAAGATTTTCCAGTAGCAGTGAATGAATCGGGCTATGACATGAACAGATCAATTGTATCTAGCATGTTAGACAAAGCCTTCAAGGAGGCTAAGAAGCGTTAAAACTTTTTATTATATAAGTTATGTTGTACGTTTTAACTTTCCCAGTTTTATAAGGGAGGTTAATAGTAGTAAACTGAATTATTTACTCGAATAATGTATTATGTAATATAAATCCTCTATAATATATATAAAGATTATTTTATTAATATATATTGCAATTCTTAATTTATACTTGTCTTTCTTTTATTATAGAGAAATGGCACCACTAAGAACAAGAGCAATGGCACATGTTAATTGTAGTAGTGAGAGTGTTAAACAAATACTAAGTGAGAATCAAAATCCTAATAATCTTATGCAACAATTCGTAGATATGTTATTAGGATCCTTAGATAATCAATCTCCAAACACTACACCCTGAACATATCAAGTCACATTGTAGGATTTTAAAAATGTGAGACCTCCCGAATTTCAGGGGACTAATTAGCCAACCGATGCTCAAAATTGGGTTAATGAAATTGAAAAAGCTTTTGACATAGAAAACGTAGGTGAAACCCAAAAAAACTAGGTTTACCGCTTATTTGTTAAAGGGGAAAACAGACTTTTGGTGGGAATCTAATAAGACTAAAGCAAAAGAAGGCATTATTGCTTGGGACAGGTTCAAGAAAATATTTTTTGAGAACTTCTTCCCAAGGAGTATGCAAAATCGGATGGAAGTCTGATTTTTAAACTTAATGCAAAGGGACATGACTGTTCCCCAGTATGCATCTAAATTTAATGAACTAACACGATTCGTTCCGTATCAAGTTAATACGGAGGAACATAAAACTAGGAAGTTTGAAGAAGGGTTGAAACCCTGGATCCATAACAAAGTTGTTATGTTACAAATAGAAAATTTTTCTTAGATTGTTAAAAAAACCATCATTGTTGAGGGTGGTAGTGATGCTTACAACTAGTTTAAAAAGGAAAATGGTAAAAAGAATCTTAAGGGGGGTCAAGTAAAGGGAATAATGGTAGGGGAAATGACAAAAAAAAAATTAACAATGGGGGAAACTCCTAGGAAGAGGGAGATAACAAAAGGAAAATAGAACCTTATAAGAAATGTAACAAGGGTCACATGAGGGTATGTTTAAAAGCAAAAAATGCTTGTTACAACTGTAAATAAGAAGCACATTTAGCAACCAGAAAAGAAATATACATGTTTTAACTGTGGAGCTGCGAGACATCAAGCGAAGATGTGGTCAAAGAAAGGAGGAGACGCCGGAGGAAATAAGACAAATAACTCTGCCTCAACAACTACCCTAGTAAACCTAGGTCGTCCAATGGTAAGGACTTTCAGTATGTTAGTGAGAGATGCAATTGAATCTCAAGATGTCGTGTCAAGTATGATTCCGATGAACGTCATAAATGCTTATGTGTTATTGGACTCGAGTGCTACTTGCTCGTTTATTTCATATGAATTTGCTAAAAAATTGAACATGCCTATTAAAACTTTAGAAATTTCTTTAAATATAGAAATTGCGAATAGAGAAATAATACCTGCTAATAAAATCCTTAGGAAATGTTGCATAGCGATTAAGGGTCATGAGCTGAGGATAGATCTTATTCCTATTCAGTTGGGGGAATTCGATGTAATTATAGGCATGGATTGGTTAACTAATCACAAAGCGATGATTAATTGTCAATAAAAGTGCATAAACCTTTAGACAACGTTGAAGTCAAAGATTGTTTTCAACAAGAATCAATTACCAAAGAAATCTCATTGTTTGTCTGTAATTCAAGCAAAATGATTACTTTAGAAAGGATGTCAAGGGTATTTGGCATATATAATAGATATTTAAAGGAAAGGGTTAGATATAGACCAAATACCAGTTGTTAGGGAAATTTTAAATGTGTTTCCCGATGACTTTTCCGATCTTTCACCTGATAGGGAGATTGAGTTTGTGATCGACTTAGCACTTAGAACCACACCAGTTTCGAAGGCTCCATATAGGATAGCACCTGTAGAGATGAAAGAGTTGATAGTATAATTAAAAGAATTATTAGAAAAGAAGAACATTCAACCTAGTGTTTCTCCTTGGGGAGCACCTGTGTTATTTGTCAATTATAAGGATGAAACTTTAAAATTATATGTCGATTATCGTGAACTGAACAAATTGACCATAAAGAATAAGTATCCATTACCTAGGATTGATGACATGTTTGATCAACTAAAATGAGCGGAGTACTTCTCAAAGATTAATTTACGGTCAGGTTACCATCAACTGAAAGTTAGAAGTGAAGATGTGTCGAAGACAGCATTTCAAACACACAATGGACATTATAAATTCTTGCTAATATCTTTTGGATTAATTAATGCATCGCAACATTCATGGATCTAATGAATAGGGTTTTTAGGTCATGTTTAGAAGAGTATGTAGTGGTGTTCATCGATGATATCTTGATATACTCAAAAATACTGGAGGAACATGCTGGACACTTGAGAAGTTTACTAGAGACCCTATGGAAAGAACAACTCTATGTCAAAATTTTAAAATGTGAGTTCTGGCTAGAAAAGGTTCAGTTCTTGGGTCATGTGATTGACAAGAACAGAATTACAGTAGATCCATCAAAAATAAAAGTAGTAGTGAACTGGGAGCAACCGAAGACACCAACTGAAGTAAGAAGTTTCTTAGGTTTAATGGGGTATTATAGGAGATTTATCAAAAGACTTTTTTAAAATAGCAACCCCATTAACCAACTTAACAAGGAAGATGGTGAAGTACGTATGGGCGGACAAACGTGAAGAAAGCTTTCAAGAGCTAAAGAAAGGGTTAAGTGAAATGTCAGTATTATCTATACCAGATAATAGCGGAGGTCTTGCAGTCTATAGTGATACCTCACATAAAGGATTAGGTTTTGTTTTTATGTAACACAAAAAAGTCATTGCTTATGCTCCGCTATAATTAAAGGATTATGAGATAAGGTATCCTACTTATGATCTGGAATTAACAGCGGTAGTATTTGTTTTGAAAATATTGAGGCATTACTTGTATGGGGAGAAGTGTAAAATTTATACCGTTCACAAAAGTTTAAAGTATATTTTAACAGAAGGAGAATTAAACATGAGGCAAAGGCGGTGGTTGGACTTGATAAAAGATTATGATGGTGAAATCTTATATCATCTAGGAAAAACCAACATTGTTACACATGCATTAAATAGGAAGAATCAAGAGAAATTGATGGTGTTAACGACTCAGGATGAGTTACTTTAAAAAATTTCTTAACTTGAAATTAAGGTGAAAATTCCTTCAGTTTTAACAAGAAAATTATTTATAATAAATGATCACTCAACCTTACTTGGTAAAATCAAGGAGATTCAAGAGAATGAAGAATATGAGAAAATGAATAAATTAACTAAGAAGGTGGCTAGAAAGTTCAAATAAGATAAGGGCGGAATCATAAGATTCAAATCAAGGATACGGGTACCTTCGATACAAGAGCTAAAGGAGGAGATTATGTCAGAAGCACATAGTACTAAGTTCATATAGCACCAAAATGTACAAAGACATGAGTTAACATTTTTTATGGTCAAACATAAAGAGGGACGTGGCTTTATTCATTAGTAAGTGTTTAACGTGCCAACGAGTAAAGGTAGAGCATCAAAGACTAAACGGGTTGTTGCAATCGTTAAAAATTTTAGAGTGAAAATGGGAGCATGTTATAATGAATTTTATAGTAGGACTGTAATAACCAAGAAAATTACGAGCCTAAATTTATTTTTTTTAGGAAACACTATGTATGTGTGTTATGTGATTATTTGAATTAGTTAATTTAAATACTTTGAATTAACGAGAAGAATTAAAAAGGAAGTTAAGTTGTGGAACTAACTAAGAAAGTTAGTGAGAAGTTAGATAAAAAAAATTGTTATAAATATTACATAGCTTGAATATTGACCTTTAATGGCAATTGAGACGATAAATAATCACGAAGTGATTGTACGAGTAATTAAAAGAAAGTCTAATTAATTGTGCAATTAAATTAATGTACTAACCAAAGAAAATTAATATTAATAAATTAATACATTGGTAAACCTAATTAAATATTCAATTAATCTTGAATATAGCAAGTCTAATTGGATTATGAAATTAAATTAATGTGATTGTTAAATGAGCCTAATGTGTTAAATTTTATATGAATAAATTAATAGTCCAAATAAATAATTAATTTATAAAGGACTAGCCTAGTAAGTTAATTAAACAAGCCCAAGCATTAATTATATAATGGACTTGTAGACAATGTTATGTGATTTAATTTAACTAGCCTAATACTTGTTTTAATTTCCAAGTCATGCTACTAGAAATGTGTAGCTGATTGATTTAATTAACTGAGCCCAAGTGAAATTAAACTAGTAGTCCAAACCTTGACCCAATTGGTACATTAAATGAAAGTCAACATTTTGGTCAACATATCTACCAAATTGTTAGTAAACATAAACCAAAAATTGGGGGATAATAGGGTGGGGACCAGTGGTGATGTTGGAAGGATAAAGGAGACCCACATGTAATCTTGTAGTATCCATATGGCATAATCTTAAGTCTATGAAATCCTAGAAAGTTAGCTTGGGTGGATAAAAGATAAGGTTAAAGATAAACCTATAGATTTATGGATTGTAAGTATAGATATTGGTAGATGAGATATAATTCACTAAGACTCTCTTTTGACCACTAGAATACTTTTATTTTTCATAAATGCTAGCAACTTAGAGAGAATGAAGAGAACACTTGGTTCTTATGTGAAAGATATAAGAAATAACAACAAGAGGGTTCTTGAAGCCAATTCGGTGGGGATCAAGAAGCTAAGAACGAGATTCTAGTTGATTTCATCTCAAGAGGAAGAAGAGCGTTAAGGTTTAAAAGTGTTTCTTACCTTAAACCCTAGTATTTTTCTTTTAATATAATGTTTAATATATGTTTTGTCATGGTTGGTTGTGGGAGATTTATTGTGTTTGGAACCATAAACGGTTCAAAGATATAAGGATAGAGATTTAATAGAGATATATAGGTATTTAAGTGTGTATATGTAGATCTATGTATGAAAATAATTTTTTATGGTCAAAAAGTGATTTTGAAGCATAAAATGTATTTTGATGGTTTTAAAAACTATTTTAAAGCTCTATAATGTTAAATCTATGGTATATATGTAAGTCTCTGGTTAAACATACTTGATTATGTTGTTTATAGAGATTTTTGGTTGAATTATATATAAAGAGTTAAGGGAAATTTACAATGAAACAAAGTAACAAAAGATTGGGAAAAAAACCTAAAAATATCAGTTCACTATGGACAGTTACTGTTCATCATCAGAAACTCAAAACTGAGATCCGTAAGTTTTGGATGATAGATCTTCGAGTTATAAAAAAATTTCAATTGGAACGACTGAAAAATAATGAACGAGCTAATTTTTGGTGAATTTTCTACCAAAACAATTTTCTAACAAAAAATCTCCTGCCCAGAAATTTGTAGGGCCTGTTTCGGGTAGTTAACTTGCTTTAAAAATTCTCGTCTTCTGGGATATAAAAATATATGGTGTTATTGCGCAACTTCCCAAAAATGAGCTCATTCATACTCCGGATAAATGAGTTACAACCCGATAACGATTTTAGTTTTTAAACAAAGAAACTATAATAATCTAAGATCCATAGCTCTGAATATTATAAAGGTTTTACTGAAATTACTGTCGGATGAAAAAAAGCTACTGTATAAATTTCAAAATGTTTGGATTAAAGGGTAATTTTTAGTAAATGATGTAATTCTAGACATAAATGACCTATTTAAAAATAGGAAATAAAGTTAAAAAATTAAAATAAAATTATTTTGTGCGTGAAATTAAATATAATAAATATATCCAAAAGATATAAAAATAATAATACAATTAAGTATTTTTAATAAATACGATTGAGTTAAGAAAAATTAAAAAAATTAATTTAAAGTAAGTCAGAAAATTATATAATATAATTTTACTAACTGATAAGCATTAAAATGATTTAATAAGACTAAATAAGGGAAATTTGGTTATTTTTATAAAAATATTATAATAATGGCATGATGTGGTGGTTAAATAAATGAATTATGGTAACTATTTATTATTTGAATGATATTAAATAATAAATAAAGGAATTAAACAATTAAAATTAAATTGTTTTATGATGTGTTATGTGATTGGATAAAGGTAATTAAAGGATAATTAAATTTAACCAAAGATGATGTTAGGTGTGATTAAGTGTTGAATACTTAAATGAAGTATAGGAAGTTATTAATGTATGTTGAATCAATTATGTGTAATACTAATTAGTAGGTTAAACTATTAATTGTATAGGTTATTCAAAGTATGATAAGTAAGAATTAGTTGTAGTCGACGCAACAGGCAAGTTTCCTAACTTAAACTTGAGTTATATTTTTTCAAGTATATGCTAGGTGGTTTAATTATTGCATATTATTCCACACTGACATTATTATTGGCATTCGCACATAATGTATTTGAATTTTCGTTCTATTATTGAACTATTAATCATTTAAGATTCTTTTATCCATGAACTATTTTAGAAGTAGTCTAAACTAATTGTTTCGACTAGACATTTGCAAGTTATATATTTTAAAAACTATCCAAACCAGTTGTTGGTGCGGATTCTTACTGTAACACTAAGAGAACAACCCGTAATGAGGAAATTATATATCGGTTATCCGATTACAAACGCAAGTTAATGTTATGCATATACATAGTGTACGAGAGGTTGATCCCCTTAAGTACAAACCTGGTGGATTATAACCTAAAAGGGTCAGTCGAATAATTGATTCCTTAGCATTTGTTCAAGGTCTAATTTGACCAACTTAGCAGCAAATATTCTACATCATTTTATGTTGAATACCAGTTTAAAAGTTATTGTTGTTGAAGTTATTACTCCTGCACTATCAATTGATTATTGATTCGGAAGTCAATTCCTTAAAATTATCGTTCTTCACGATTATTGTACATTGTGAGGTCCGAAGAATTATATTCTTTCATTCATGATATATTCTTTATTTTTTATTTTAAACTTGTTAAGCAAAGTAGTTATTCACCCTTACTATATCATAAACATTTTTCAAATAAGGTCGAGTACTCGAATAAAGACAAAGGCAATGGAAAGGTGTACGAGTAGACCTTGAAGAAATAATTATTATTGTGTTTCATGTAAGTTGTAAACCTATTATATTATGGGATAGTTGAGATGTATTAAATGTTAGAATAACCTTGGTGAATGGAATGTTTTGTAATAATAAATTTTGTATATTTCGCTAATTAATAAAGATTGTATTTATGGATGTTGATTAAGTGTTGGATCATAAGCACTGAATCCGAGGTTCTAGGAACCTGGATTTGGGGGTCATAAGGACTTCCAACCACACATAAGGGTCATGATCCAATTTGGGTGATAATGGACTATTTAACCAAGTCTACTCACTTTCTACCAATCAAGGTTAAATTCACCCTAGATAGATTAGCCAAATTATATATTAAGGAGGTTATATCTAGGCATAGGGTTCCAATTTTAATTTTGTCTGATCGAGATCCAAGGTTCACATCAAACTTTTGAAAAAGTCTACAAGAACATCTCAGGACACAGTTAAGATTAAGTACAGCTTATCATCCATAAACCGATGGACAAAGCAAAAAAAAATGATTCAAATGTTGGAAGAGATGATGAGAGCATGCATGATGGACTATAAAGGAAGTTGGGAATACCACTTACCTCTGGTAGAATTCTCATACAACAATAGTTATCAGGCTAGTATAGAAATGCCACCTTATGAAGCATTATATAGAAGGAAATGTAGAACACCTGTGTGTTAGTACAAAGTCAAGGAGAGAAAAATGCTTAAACCATAACTGGTTCAGCAAACAGCAGATGTAGTTTGAACGATACAAACAAGGAAACGAGCTGTTCAGGAATGATAGAAGAGATATGCGGACTTGTATAGATAAAAGAAAGACTTTGAAGTCGAAAGTCTTGTCTTCTTAAAAGCATCCCCCTGAAAAGGAAAGATTCATTTTGGGAAGAAAGCAAAATTGAGTCGAAGATTTATAAGACCATTCGAGATTTTAAGGAGAATAGATGAAGTAGCATTACCTCCAGAACTGGAACATGTTTATAATGTGTTTCATATTGCAGTATTGCGTCCCTATAAACTCGACTACAAACATGTCATCAATTATGAACCAATCCAGATTGAGAAGGATCTAAGTTATAAGGAAATTTCTATTCAAATCGTTGATAGAAAAAAAAACAAGTATTAAGGAATAAAGTAATACCTTCAGTTAAGGTGATATGGAGAAATCAGTCCATGGAAGAAGCCAAGTGGGAGTTAAAATACAAAATAAAGATAGATTATCCATATTTATTTTTTTGATTTTGTCCTAAAATTTCGAAGACGAAATTCTTTTAAGGCAGGTGAATATAATGTTCCGAATTTCTGAGAATCTTATAATACGACTTTATATGAATAAATAAAAATTGAATTATGTTTATAATGTGTTATGTGAATTTTCTATCTGTAGGATTTTTTTTTTTTGGTTCTAGTAGTTAACCTTAACATTTATTAAAATCAAGAAGTCAATTTAAGGCTAAAACCCAAATTAAAAAAAAAAGGTTAAAACCTAAATCTTAATTATCAAACCCTAAGGGTTTAACCCTAAATCCTAGAAAAAACACTATTCATAATTACGAAAATTATACAAGAAATATACGAAAATAATACGATAATAATACAAGAATAATACGATAATTATACGGTAGAAATACGAAAAGTCAAAGTATGGTTAATAATTACGACTCACTAACTAGTTAGAGAAACCTAACTAAAAACCAAACTAAAAAGAACCAAGTTAGACCTTTCTAGTTTGTTTAGATTGTTAGAGATTTTGAGGAAAATATTGGTATTATGGAAATATGAAATACTTACATACTTTGTAAGTAATGAACTAGCTTTAAACTTAGAGTGGACAATTTGAACTTCTCTTGCTTAATGTTGGTTAATTAATTTAAAATGGGAGATGTGACCTCTTCTATGACCAAGAAATGTTAAAAGACTTAGTTAAGTAATCAACTAACACATCTAAGAAGGATTAAGGCTAAGCTAAGTAGGTTTGGTTCTTAAATCAATTAATAAACCAACACCTTACAAGCATTTATAGCAAGCATTCATCACTTCTATCGACCATGTAAGAACCTTTTAAGAATCCATTAATGGCATTAAATAGGGAGGGTGACCCGCCATAACAAGTGGAACGAGGGGGGAGCTTCTTTCTTAGATATTTCATGTCTTAAAGTCCAAAAAGCCCTAACCTTGCAAGCCCTATAAATACCAAGCTTTAGCCTTCACAAATCCTTACCAATTCACAAGTAATCTAGAGCACAGAAAGCTATTGAGAGTTAATATCAAAGTTCTTGAGAGTTATATAGTGTTTTAATTCAAGTATTGAAGCTTCACAAAGAAATAGTTAAAGCTTGCACTTCAAGAGATATAATTTCTAGTTATTATTATGTCGAATTTCAATTCATAGTTTAGATAAATCGAAAAATTATAAGTAGTTATAATGCTCAATATATTTCATGTCTAGATTAGTAAACATCACTTTTACAAGTAGTTATAATGCCCATTTTATTTCAAGTATCGAATCGAAAACATCAAAACCCTAGTTGTTATAATGTTCGATTCATTCTTCGTATTCTTGAGTAAAACCCTAGTAGGTTTATGATTTTGTTATTTCATGTTCTTAAGTGATAAAACATGATGTCTTAGAATATTAATGCTTAGGGCATCATCTTTTACCAAACCGGATCACGTATACATGAGTTTAGTGTGTATACTGACTTTACAAGCCATTTTTTGAATCTTTTAGCTTGGAATTTGGCTCAGAAATATAAATGAAAGTTGTAGAGGGGAAATTTATAATGAATTTAGGCTCAAGAATCACCCTAAAATATTTTGAATTGAAGAAATTATTGTAGTTTTAATGAAGAAGATTCGAGCAACCAAAACATGAAACCCTATAAAATTAGGTTCTACCCCTTAAGCGCTGTCGCGCCACTTGTAAGCCTATAATGGGCGCAACAGAGTCGGTCAAGATTTTCAAAAGGTTAAACTTTGTTCCGTTAGGGTTTTGTCCAATCAAAACTCCGATTTTTCATGTCGGTTAGTGTAAAGTCTAAAGGAAACAACGTTAGGGACTTAAAACCTAAGGTAAACTTGTAAAATCAATGTCTTATCTTTATAGTTACTAATTGAATTGTAAAATACAATAATCGTGTAGATCATTTAATAAACGAACATTAAACTAATTACGCACCGAGGCAAGTCTTCTACCCTAAGTTTATATTTACAAGCTTTTTTATGGATTTATGTACTTTGTGCAATGTGTTATAAATCATTGAAATGAAAGTTATTGCTATTTATTTTGGCATAACTAGCGAAATGAACATTTATTTGTAAAGTATTGAATTGCTATAATTCTTTAATCAAACCAAGTTAATTTGGTGCGACCTCTGCATGTAAACTAAACTATGATGAACAAAACTTTAAACACTGTTCATGATTAGTCTAGTATAGTGTATGTTATTCATAACATAGGATGTCGTTAGGTTAATCCCTTATAGATATCACTTGGTAGTTTCGGAGTCGAAAGACAGACGAACAATAGTTCTCGGTTTAATTACCACCTAGTTTTGCTATGTTAAAATAATTACAATATCCTTTATTGAGCTATGAATCTTTTGAATTCATATTGGTGTGAGTTCACTTATATGCTGTGTGTTTAGACTTATTGAGCTTTTGTGTACACACCCTTGTGAATAAATCCTTATTTGCAGACAAACCTGAGAATTTTGGCTTTAAGAAAAAAGGAAAGAAGAAATGTTTAGATTAGTTTACATGTTGTATTTAATTGCTTGTCTTTTTGTTATAGTCTTGATGACTTTGTAATACGAATAAGCAAATTATGTAACTGAATATTATATCTGTTAAACATTGCATATTTAATTTGATGATACGAATTAAGTTGTTAAATGCATTCAATAGTAGAGTTGTAAAGTCCTTTGATTTATTATGATGTATAAGGACTTAGTTAGATAAGATCAAAACTGTTAGGTTGGTCTTTTGGATATGAATGTATTGAGTTGTAAAGTCCTTTGTGGTGTACAAGGGCTTAGATTTTAAAAAGATCAAATCTGTTAGGTTAATCTTGCGGTGTTTCTCTTCAAACAATCTGATCGTAGAATGGACTCTACGTCTCCGCACCTAGAAGACTCAACGACTAAATCTGATCGTATAATGAACTCTACGACTTCTCGTCAAGAAGACTCAACGACTCAGCGACTCAACCTGATCGTAGAATGGACTCTACGATTCTGCACAAGAAAGACTCTACGACCAAAGAAAGCAACCGTAGAATGGACTCTATAACCAACAGAGTGGTCGTAGAGTAAACTCTACGGTATGCCTTATCGTAGAACAGGCACTATAGCAAGAGTGATCATAGAGTTGATCGTAGAGATTCGTTAAGCAAAAGCAAGAGTCATTTAAAGCAATACTACGACTCTCCTCAGCTACACGTCATGCAAATTAGAACCTAAACATCTGATGGTTCTTCTCTTGTACTAAAAGAAAGAAACAACTTCGTTGAGAAGAAAAGTCTACATCGATGTGATAGATAAACCTCTGCCAAGAGCCTAAAGTCAAAAATGTCAGAGGACTAACCAAAGCATGCTAAAGCGAGAGAGTGGAGATTTCAAGGTAGTGCTAAAGTCAGAAGACTGTGTCCTATCAGCCATGTTTTATGGAAGACCAAACGCCTCTATGAAAGTTGGCAGAAACCTATTACTGACATGTCTTATCCCAAGGAAAAAGGAAACACCTTTTGTGGACAGTGTTAGAAGGTCAATTAATACCTCGTCAGAGTATTAATGAGCTAAATGAATATAATATTCAGCAGCTCTACATCATGAGGTAACGGGCAAAAACTAAAGAATAAGGCAGATTTCAAATGAAAAGAAATCTGAAGCTCCTATAAGAGATGCCCAGATTTGAAAAAGAAATAACAGACACACAAGAAAGAAAGTATACACAAGAGTTCAAAAAGATCAAACAAAGAAAGAGTATCTTGTTTCGCTACTAAATTCTTCAAGAAACTTATGCTAAACGCAACTTAGTAGCACACCCAAACCAACACTACTCACTAGAAGAGTTCTTAAGTGAACTAAAGTTCCAAGGCTGCTGGTCTTGAAGGAATCTTAGTGATTTGGAAATTGTAAGAGTATCCTTAGTGGATTTGCTACTCGAAAAGCAGAACAGAGTCTTGTGAACTATGAACCACTTAAAACCTGGTGTCTTTTATCTTATGTTTATTAACTGCTATAACTGCTTGTTGAATTATTACATCAAGAAGGGCAAATAAATCATATTCCGCTGAGCTAAATTAATTGATTAATAATTCATTCTCTCTTAAAATAAAATAAAGGGAAAAAAAAGTTTGAAAGAATCTATTCAACCCTCCCCCCCCCCCCCCCCCTTCTAGATATCTTTCGTGTCATTAGGAACTAACAATTGGTTTCAGAGCAGGTTCTCACATTTAAAGCCTTACAAGCTTGAGTAGATCTAATGGCACACAACAAGAATGGCTCAGAACTTGGTGGAGGTAACAGACCACCTATGTGCAATAAAAAAAAATTGCTAACAGGAAAGTTCGTATGTAAGCTTACATGGATGCAGTAGACGATGAGTTGTTCAAGACGGTGCTTAATGGGCCAGTCATACCAATGAAGCTTGCATTAACAATTGAAGATCCAAACAAGCTAGTAGCAAAGAAAAGAGAAGAATGGACAAACAACGAAAAGAAGGATGTTCAAAGAGATAAAATGGCCAAAAACATTTTATTCCAATCTCTAAATGATGAGTTGTTTGAAAACGTTGTCAACTGTAAAACAGCTCAAGAAGTCTGGCAGACTATGTTGATCATGCACGAAGGAACAGAAGAAGTGAGAAAAAATAAGCAATCACTGCTCATTCCGCAATATGAAATGTTCACCCACATATCAGGGGATAACATTATAAACACGTATGAGAGATTTAACTTGCTGCTAAACTCTCTCAAATCATTTGGGAAAGTTTACCCAAATAGAGATCTCATCATCAAATTCATGAGAGCATTACCAAGCAAATGGGATGCCAAAACCACAGTCATCCGAGAGTCAAAGAACTTGCACGAGATGACTGTACAACAGCTATGAAAATCTTTTTACCTACGAGCTAGAGCTAAATCAAATGGCAGAGACCCTATCTGAGGGAAGAAAGAAGGACAAAAGCATTGCTCTTAAAGCCTTAACTTTAGCTCACAGAAGCAATCTTAAGGATGATTCTGACTCTGATAAAGATGAATCAGATGATAATGAAGAAGCTACCATGCTGGTCAGACAATTTAAAAGATTCATCAACAGGAACAGATTACAGAAGTTCAAAAGTAGCAGCAGAGAACAAACAAATGACATTTGCTACAATTACAAGAAGTCAAGTCATTTCATTGCTAAGTGTCCAAAACCCTTAAGAGAAGAGCAAAAAAAGGATAGAACAAAAGCAAATCCAAAGAGAGAATTCAAGAGCCTCCACAAGCAAAAGAAGAAAGATAAAAGCTTCATAGCTAAAGGCTCCTGGAGTGAGTCAGGAGAAGAACTAAACTCTGAGTCAAGTGATGATGAAGAGTCACAGAAGGCCAACCTGTGCTTGATGGAAAAAAAAGAAGAAAGCAATAAAAAGGAATTCAACGTAGATGAGGTATTTAACTTCTACTCTCCTGAATTAAACATTAATGATCTTAGAGAAGACATGCATGACTTAATGATAGAATTACACAAATACATAAAAATGTTTAGAATGCTATCTAAAGATTAATCTCATCTAAAAGAGGAAAAAGAGAAAATTAGCATAAAATTAGAAGCCACACTTCAAATTGAAAAAAATTATTCTAGTCTTGAGACTGAGAATGAAAAACTGAAAAAGATAAATGAATTAAGCACTCAAAAAGAGTCTTCACTAGTCTCCAAAATTCAGGAACTAGAAAATATAATTTTCACGTGAAACAAATCAAGTTTGTCTATGGACGCCCTGATCTCATGCCAAAGAGATGTGGCTGATAGATTAAGATTAAGCTTTGAGAATTCTTTCTCAGAGCCGAATATGGAGAAATCAATAGAAGTAAATAAAAGCAACTCCTTTAATCTTAATAAAGGAATTGTGTTCATCAAATCCTCAGAATCAATCTTTCTCAGCTGCCCACACTCTGCTAATCCTGCTATTGTATTAGACAGTAAAACTCGTGCTGGTCTAGGATTCAGAAAATTAAAAAGTAAGTCAACACCTATAGCTGAACCTCGAATGATCATAGAGTCAAGAAAAACTCACTTTACGAACCAACCAAGCAGAAATCATAGGGTTAACTCTCACTCTACGAAACATGAGAATCGTAGAGTAGTATAAAGTATCAGCCCAACAGAAATACTATGAGTAATTATAATTCATACAGGTCCTGGACAAATAGGAATTCACAAATTTACATACATCATCGTCAACATCATATTAATCATAGGCACCATCATAGAAATGATAAATATTTATCAAGTTATCATTATCATATACTACAAAGATATAAAATCAAACAGATTTGGGTCCCAAAAGGTACTAATAAAAAAGAACCCAAGCAAATGTGGGTACCAAAATGAAGATTGATTTGTCATGCAGGAAAAGAGATCCATCTGGTACCTTGACAGTGGATGCTCAAGACACATAACAGGAAACAAGGCTTTCTGTCAAATTACAAAGAAAATGATGGTCCTGCAGTCATCTTTGGAGACAACAACTCGGGGAAAATCATAGGATATGGCTCAATTGGAAATAGTACAATATCATTCAGCAAAGTGGCTTATGTTGAAGGAATAAAGCATAACATGTTAAGCATCAGTTAACTATGTGACAAAAGACATTAAGTCACTTTTCTCAACAGAAAATGCCAAGTCAGAGATTTGAAGACTAACTCTCTAAGGCTAGTAGGAGCTCGAGAAGGAAATGTCTATATGGTCAACCTTGCCCAATTAAGTTTAGATGAGACTGTTTATTTCCTTGCTAAAGCCTCTGAAGATATGTGCTGGCTCTGGCATAGGAGATTATCTCATCTTAACTTCTAGAGTATGTTTAAGCTTGCATCCAAAGACCTAGTAAGAGGATTGCCAAAGCTTAACTTCATCAAGAAAAATCCTGCAAAGCATGTCAGCTTGGAAAGTAAACAAAGACCTCCTTCCAGAGCAAGACAGTCAACTCAAATGATAGAGCCTTTCAATTACTACACATGAATTTATTCGGACCTATCCCAACTGCAAGTCTTGGAGGAAAAAGATACTCTCTAGTAGTAGTAGATGACTACACTAAATACACATGGGTATCCTTTCTAAGCTCTAAAGATGAAACTATTTCACATCTTATCAAGCTTCTTCAAACTAATCATGAATGAAAAATAGTGATAAGATCAAGGCCATCGGAAGTGATCATGGAAGAGAGTTTGATTTTTCATATATGGACCAGTTCTATGAAGAAAATGGAATCAATCACAACTTCTCAGCTCCAAGGACTCCTCAACAAAATGGAGTAGCAGAGAGGAAGAATAGGACTCTGATTGAAGCAGAAAGAACCCTTCTTCTAACAACCTATCTTCCTGAGTATTTCTGGGCTGAAACCATCAGCATTACATGTTATACCCAGAACAAATCACTTATACACTTAATATTGAAGAAGACTCTATACGAATTGTGGAAAAGAAGAAAGCCAAACATAAGCTACCTTCATGTGTTTAGTTGTCTATGTTATGTACTCAGCAATGGCAAAAAGCATCTAACCAAATTCCGGCCAAAGTCAGATGAAGAAATCTTCCTTGGCTATACTACAGACAGCAGAGCATACAGAGTGTTCCACAAGGAATCCTTAACTGCTAAAATCTCCATCCATGTCACATTCGATGAATCAGATCCAAAAAAGAAAAGCTCAACACTCAACGATTCATCAGAAATAAACTCAATGATCGAAGAACTTAAAATCATAGAGTCGAACTCTATGATCATGGAACCAACAACAGAAATCATTGAGCGAGTAGAGCAAATCATAGAGTTCACCACGCCAAACATTGGAACCCAACGATCAGAATAAGAAGTTGATTTGGAAGAACTCAGACAAGAAGGCACCAGAACAGACATTCCTAGCAGAAGAAAATGGACCAAGGATCAAACTCAATCTAATAATTGAAAATCTAAATGAAGGAATCAAGACAAGAGCTATAACTTCAAATGAATGCTTCTACCTAAGCTTTCTCTCTCAAGTGGAACCCAAGAAAATCGAAGAAGCCTTAGAAGATTCAAGCTGGATAGAGGCCATGCAAGAGGAGATCAATCAATTTAAAAGGAGCAAAGTTTGGAGATTGGTTGTCATACCTCAACATAAACCAGTCATTGGCACCAAATGGGTCTTCAGGAACAAAATGGATGAAAATGGTGTGATTATAAGGAATAAAGCAAGACTGGTGGCCAAAGGCTATTCTCAAGAAGTAGGAATTGACTACAATGAAACTTTTGCTCTAGTTGCCAGATTGAAAGTCACAAAAAATTTCCTCGCCCATGCTGCACACATGAAGTTCAAAATCTTCCAAATGGATGTCAAGAGTGCATTTCTGAATGGAGAACTTTAAGAAGAAGTCTACGTGAATAACCTCCAGGTTTTATAAATTCAACCCTTTCAGATTATGTTTATAAATTAGATAAAGCCTTATATGGTCTAAAATAAGCACCCAGAGCATTGTATGAAACCTTAACTAACTTTATTATTGAAAAAGGATTCACTAGAGGAAGAGTAGATACTACCTTATTTTTGAGAAAACATAAAGATAAAACACTGCTAGTTCAAATTTATGTAGATGATATCATATTTGGTTCTTCGGATGAAAAATTGTGTTAAAGATTTGTCAAGCTTATGCAGAGAAAATTTGAGAAGAGCATGGTGGGAGAACTTAACTTCTTCCTCGGACTTCAAGTAAAGTAGATTGATGAAGGCATCTTCATTAACCAAACCAAGTATATCAAAGACTTACTAAAGAAGTATGGCATGGAATCTGCAACCATCATGAAAACTCCGATGCCACCTGCCACTAAGCTTGACAAAGATGAGAATGGTAAAAATACTGATATCACTCAGTACAGAGGTAGGATAGGCCCACTCTTATACTTAACTGATAGTCGGCCAGATATAATGTTTACTACATGTATATGTGCTAGATTTCAGGCTAACCCTAAAGAGTCTCATCTAATAACTGTGAAAAAAAATTTCAAATATCTTAAAGAAACTCCAAATTTGAGGTTATGGTATCCCAATGAGTCTTTATTTAATCCAATAAGATATTCAGACGCTGACTATACAGGTTGCAAAATAGACAGGAAGACTACAAGTGGAACATGCCAGATGCTTGGCAGCAGACTTGTCTCTTGGTTTAGTAAGAAGAAAAACTCAGTATCCACATCAACTGCAGAAGCTGAATCTATAGCCACAGGCAGTTACTGTGTATAAATCCTATGGATGAAGACTCGGCTTGCAGACTATGGGTTTGAGTTGAATACAAGTGCAATTGTCATAACTCATAACCCTGTCATGCATTCAAGAACTAAACACATAGAAATAAGATATCATTTCATTAGAGATCGTGTACAAAATGGTAATATATCACTACACTATATCCCAACTGATGATCAACTAGCAGACGTTTTTACAAAAGCTTTAGATGAATCAAGATTTAATAAACTTATAATTGAGTTAGGAATGCTAAATCTAGACTCTTAATATATATATCATGCTTTAGAAGCTACTAACACTATAGGGAGAAAAGTGTTCAAAGGATATAGTAAAGAACAATTCGTCGAGCCTATTCAACGATCGTCGAGCTAAGGATCATAGAGTACACTTCAAATCATAGAGCTCACTCAACGATCGTCAAGATAACAAATCATTCCTCAATCAGATAAATCATTCCTCTTATTTCAGAAAGATAACAAATGGCGCATGCTCAAGTTATATCGGGAAACGAACTAAACTTTGAAGCCTTCACAACCGCCGATAAACAGTTCCGGAGGATAATCCATCTGTTAAAAAGGGCTAGCCTTTGATAGGCATTAGAAACAAACACAAGGATCCTATCAAAGCTAATCCGAGAATTCTATACAAATGGATCCAATGTAACTGGAACCCTAACCACCACAGTAAAAGGGGTCCAATTCAACCTCACATCTGAATAAATAAACCTAGCCCTAGGTTTTAAGCATGGGGGCTTCACTACTCTTAATCTGGTGAGTACAGAAGATAGCCTAAAAAGGATGCACCATAAGAAGAATCCAGAGGTGAGAGGATTGAAGAAGAAAGAGTTTCCCCATAAATATGAATTTTTGGCTGACATCATAGGAAAATGCCTCCTCTATAAAGACTCAGCTCACGACTCCATCAGCGAAATCCAGCTGAAGATAATGACAGTCATAATAAAGAAGATAAACATCAACTATGGCTCCTTACTATTAGAATGGATCAGAAACTGGATCCTAAATGCAGAGAAGGCAGAAGGGGTAAGGAAAATGCTCTATGGGAGATTCATAAGCATTCTCCTTCGATCCATATTGGGGGAAAAGATCGAGCATACAGAAGGAGAAGTCCTCAACGCAAATAAGAGGATGACCCAGAGATTATTCTAAAACTAGAAGAGAATTAATTGAGACTATGCGACTATTATTAATTGAGGAAGGATAAAAGAATTTATACCTTTGTAGAACCAAGCTTCCACGGGTACAAGTTCATCTCCTTTTGATCCTTCACGTTCTTCTTCAAATTCACCGATTAGATTCCACGGATCAATGTTAGCTCCCCAAGTGTTGAGCCTCTAGAGGTGATCCACCAAGAGATCTATGAATTAAAGAAGTGGATCTTGGTTTCTCTAAACCATGGGTGGCTAGCCCTAATTCTCTCTCTCTCTCTCTCTAACTCTTAGATCTAGAGAATTATGGAGTACTCTCTCTAATCTCTTGAAAGAGTGTGTAACCTTGATCTATGATAAGACTCCTCTTATTTATAGATCTAGTCAACCCTCCTAAACTATTTACGATTAGGGTTTTAATTTAATTCCCAATTTAATTAGAAACTAAATTAATTAATTACAATTCCTAAACCATTTACGAACTTAATTATTTAATAATGAGAGTACTTCTTATTAATTAATTACTAAACCATTTAGTAACTTAATTAATTATTATTATAATTATAATTCCAAAACTATTTAGGAACTTAATTATTTAATAATAATATTACTACTTATTAATTAATTCCTAAACCATTTAGGAACTAAATAATAATACTAGTAGTAATAATAATAATAGTAATAATAATAATAATAAGACTCCTCTTATTAATTTATAATTAGTATTTCTAAAATACTAAATTATAAATATTAAGCTATTTAATTTATTCTATCACCATAGTATAAATTAAATATACTTAATTTATTATTACAATTATGCCATCCACTTCTAAAATAAATATTACTCTTTTGCGGTGTGACCCTTTAGGTTCTCCATATTAAACCGGTTGTATAATAAATAAATTAGAACAATTCTAATTCATTTATTACGAATTAACTCTTTAATTCAGAATAAATAATTATTCCACAATAAGGGTAAGCCCCCTTAGCGATTAGTCAACTTTCCAGATAATATAGATTTCAACATTTAATCGTAAAAGAACCTTTCAGCAAATAGTTACCGTACAATTCAATCCTTCTACCACACAATGTCCCAATCAAATATAAGACACGGAATTTCTGTCAAGTCTTATTTATTTGATTATATGCATTTCAATTCACAAATACACAACTCTAGTTAATGTAAATTAGAAACTCCTTTCTAATTCCATTCAACCCTAGCCAGGGATTTCTGAGTTGTCACTTATTGAATCGCATAGGACATTCTCTCCCTTTACTGGAAGTGGTAGATCCTTTGTTGACCATTCATCTATCTCCATGTGTACCTTATTATACCCAAGCACATCCTTTGATATACCAATAGGTCTTAAGGAATATGTCAAAGTATAACTTAGTACACACAAGATACTAAGATGATCTCGAGTCTAAGGATCACTTGTACGACTATCACATAAGGAACTCCTATTGACAGACGAGTAAAACTCCATTAGGTGTTCCTTGAGCGAGTCACGTTCAGTGAACTTATTCTCTAATAAGCACCTACATACTTGTTTTAGTGTCTCTACACAAATGATTATGAGATCAATCATCCTCTTCATAAGAGCAAGCATAGTATGTATCAATCTATCCGGATCTACTAATCCCCTTTTTAGTGATCCAACGATTAGGAACAATTTTAGTTTTAAGCTATCTTGAATTTAGATCTCATTAGCATGATCCTCATCATGGTTCTAAAAGCATTGCTCGAAAACTATGGGTTTATCCATTTGATTAATTCAAGTAATTAATCATGAATAAAGAAATGCATTGATACTTTTATTAATAAATGAACAAGATTACAAAGTATATGCTTATCACATCAAATGTGATTGGCTTGAGGGCATATTACTTTCAATCTCCCACTTGCACTAAAGCCAATCGCCATTTGGTATCCACATACCATTCTTCTCTAAGTGGCGTACAAATTGCTTAGTAAATGCTTTAGTTAATGGATCTGTAATGCTGTTCTAAGAGTCTACCATCTTTATGGTGTCGTCTCATTTTCAATGATTTATCTAATCATATAAAAGTGCTGCAACACATGTTTGGATTTCAGATGAGACCTAGGTTCCTTGGCGAATTAAACTCCTTTAATGTTAGGAACCATTATAAGTTCTGTAATGAACTTGTTTAACCAAACAATCACCTTTGCAGCTTCACTCATAGTTATTTACTATGTCTTTGTCACTAAATCAGCAACTATTTGCTGTTTGGAACTTTTCCAACTCACTGCAGCACCGTTCACGGTAATCATATTACCTGAAACGGATATGCTGTTATCTTTGTTAGTCTGAACAAACTTAAGTTTGTTAAACCCTCTAGTTTTATATCAGACCCATCATTAGAAACTCTTTTCTAATATTCTTCTCCAAAATTGAACTGATATCTGCTTATTATACATAAGCAATATCAAGTCTAGTACATTTCAATGAATCAATGTACGTCCCTTGGGTTAAGCCGAGCATCCTTTATGATTTATCTCTATAGACCTTTATCCTAAATAGAATGTTAGGACGCTTCTCCCAAGTCCTTAATGGAGAAGTTTTAGACAACTACATCTTTACTGATTGTAGCATCGGTATGTCATTCCTTATTGATATTATATCAACATATAATACTAGGAATGTCACAGTGCTCCCACTAACCTTTGTACATACTTGGTTCATCTTTGTCTTTGATAAAATCAAACTCTTTTGATTGTCTCATCAAAACGGATGTTCCATCTTCGAGAAACTTGCTTCAATTCATAATTGGATCGTTGTAACTTACATACTTGATTCGCTCCATCTATATGGAGACAAATTCTTTTGGTTGTATCATACATACATCCTTTTGTATAGTAAGTTGTTATTGCAAGTAAAATCCGAATGGATATATGCATTTTTACTAGTGAAAAATTTCATCTTAGTCAACTCATTGACCTTGTTTGAAATCTTTTTACCACTAGTTAGGTCTTATAGGTATCCACCTAGCCATCTGCTTTAGTCTTTCTCCAAAGACCCATTTCGAATTTTATGGTTATCAGTCATTTCTCTTGAGTATCTAATACTCATACCACATCGTATATATCTGGATCATCATCCACTATGATGCATACCTTATCATCATCATCTATGATGAATCCATACCATTCAGGTATCTTCGGTACTTAACCATATTTACGACTTGGTTGTGGTACAATAGGTTTATCTACTTGTACAGATTCCTTCATTTTATCTGTAGTGTTTTGTGGTTCTTGAACTTCTTCAAGATCTATTTTACTCCCACTAACCCTTTAAGGAAAAACTCATTTTCCTATAAGGCAACGTGTTTCAACAAACACATTTTAGTTAGTCGGATTATAGAAGTGATACCCTAAACTTTCTTTAAGATATTCCACAAGTTTACACTTATCAGATCTTGTCCCTAGCTTATCATGTCAAACCTTTTGACATAAGTTGAACAATTCAAATCTTAACATGCTTAAGACTTGGTTTCCTCCCTATCCATGACTCATATGAAGTCTTAGGGACGAAATTTGAAGGTATCTTATTTAGTAGATATGCGATCGTTTCTAGAGCATAACCCTAGAAGGATACTAGAAGATCGGTAATACTCATTATGGATCATCACCATGTCCATTGTGATAATACCATTTCGCTTGAGATGATCTAGAAACTTATTGCTTAAGTATTCCCTTCTCGATCTAATCGAAGAACTTAATACTTTTAGCCTTTAGTTTCTATACTTCACTTTTGAATTCTTTGAACGTTTCAAATGATTTGGATTTGTATTTCATCAAATACATATATCAAAATCTAGAATCATTAGTGAAAGTAATGAATGAATACCCTCCTCTTGCATTTGTTGTCATAGGTCCCACACACCATTGTGTGTACCATCTCTAACAACTCCGTATCTCGCTCTCCATGTCCACTAAATGGAGATTTAGTCATATTATCCATGATACAAGATTCACAAGTTGTATTTGATTCATAATCAAAAGCTCTAAAAGCCTATCTTTATACAACTTGTTTTAGTCTTGTTTCATTAGCATGACCGAGTTAACAGTATTGCATGAAGGTATGATTCATAACATCTCTTTGCTTTTAGTTTGTTCAAATTGAAATATTTTTCATTTAAGTCAAGTATACAAAATCCATTAAGTAATCAACCAGTTCTAAATAAAACATTATCATTATAAACAGAACAACGATTGTTCATTATTATAATGTCAAAAACCCTTCCTTGTCATCACATGGAACTGAAATAATGTTTCTAAGAACTGGAATATAGTAACAACTTACTAACTTAATAGGCTTGCCCGTAGGCAGTGCTAAACTGTAAGTTTCCATGGCTAATTCAGCAACCTTTGCTTCATTCCCCATCATAGGATTACTTATCCTTTGTTTAGCTTTCTACTTCTGCTTAGTCTTTGCAACGACTTGCATATGTAAGACCACCAGTCGGTATCTAATACCTAAGTAGAAACTTGACTTATAGAAAGTTCTATTTTATTATGAACAAATCTATATCTGTAGCTGAAGCTTCACTAAACTTCTTCTACTTAACTACTACAACTCTCTTGTAGTTGTTCTTTCAGTGTCCCAGCTTATCGCAATGAAAGCAAACTCCTTTGCCCTCGGGATCACTTTTATTTATGTCCTTTGTTTAGCCTTTCTTTTGCCTTCTACTCTTTCTGACTCCTCAGAAATACCTTTGGCCATCTTCCTCCGCTTAGAAGATTCATCAACGAGTAAGACTTGGCTTTTCTAGGAAGAAAAGTGACTCTCAACAGTCTTTAACATAGTAAGCAAATAAGTTAAACTGACTTCTAGCTTATTAATGTTTGAAATTCACAACATCTTGTGAATAAGAGTCAGTGAGTGACTGCAAGATCGAATCTTGACTCAACTCTCCATCCTTGACAAAACCTGTTGTCCTAATTGATCAATCCAATTGATCATCTTTAGGACATGTGTCTTTTACTGTAGTGCCATTGGTTATTATAGATCGGAAGAACTCCTTAGATATCTTATATCTAGTTGACCTACTTTGCTCACCATACAACTATTGAATGTGCAGCAATATAGTAGGTGCATCCATTTTCTTGTGTTGACGCTGTAACTCGATACTTATGGATGTGAGCATGATGCATTGAGCCACCTATGCATCATCTTGCCATTTAAAATAGCAATCTCTTCCTCAGAGGCTTA
Source organism: Hedera helix (assembly GCA_947179155.2). Lineage (NCBI taxonomy): Eukaryota > Viridiplantae > Streptophyta > Magnoliopsida > Apiales > Araliaceae > Hedera > Hedera helix. Next base: position 10,149,348 of record OX359273.1, on the reverse strand, counting down.
GTCTACAACGTTTGCAGGAATAGACAAATTAAGGACATTTGCTAGTTTTTCAGCATTGAGAACTATTCTCAAATTTGTTTAATCAATCCGAACAATTCGATTCGATTAATTATTAGCATACATTATGCTATGCAGTGTTAGTGAATTAAACATAACAATATTCTTTAAGTGAATTAATAACAACATTAACATGTATTCTTTTATTAATTACCAAAATAAATTAGGTCTTTATTTAAAATGGTGTCTCCCACTATTTTCATCAAACTATATTACCCTCCTTATATAGTTCGGCAAATCTAGTTAAAGATTTGCTAGTGAGAATAAGGATCCTATTTCAAATGTATATAGCCTTGTGTGACACAACAAACGATATATAAATAAATAGGTAGACAACTCTTGTCAATTACATTAACATGTAACTCCTTATATAGTTCGGCAAAGGTTTGGCTCTTGATGCCGCTGTTGGTTTGCAAAAATTATGGCATACATATAATCAAATTATATAAGCGCAACGGAAGCAATAAAAATCAGATTTTAAAATTTTTTGTACAAACCAATAACCCGGATCTTTCTTATGCGACTATTATTAATTGAGGAAGGATAAAAGAATTTATACCTTTGTAGAACCAAGCTTCCACGGGTACAAGTTCATCTCCTTTTGATCCTTCACGTTCTTCTTCAAATTCACCGATTAGATTCCACGGATCAATGTTAGCTCCCCAAGTGTTGAGCCTCTAGAGGTGATCCACCAAGAGATCTATGAATTAAAGAAGTGGATCTTGGTTTCTCTAAACCATGGGTGGCTAGCCCTAATTCTCTCTCTCTCTCTCTAACTCTTAGATCTAGAGAATTATGGAGTACTCTCTCTAATCTCTTGAAAGAGTGTGTAACCTTGATCTATGATAAGACTCCTCTTATTTATAGATCTAGTCAACCCTCCTAAACTATTTACAATTAGGGTTTTAATTTAATTCCCAATTTAATTAGAAACTAAATTAATTAATTACAATTCCTAAACCATTTAGGAACTTAATTATTTAATAATGAGAGTACTTCTTATTAATTAATTACTAAACCATTTAGTAACTTAATTAATTATTATTATAATTATAATTCCAAAACTATTTAGGAACTTAATTATTTAATGATAATATTACTACTTATTAATTAATTCCTAAACCATTTAGGAACTAAATAATAATACTAGTAGTAATAATAATAATAATAAGACTCCTCTTATTAATTTATAATTAGTATTTCTAAAATACTAAATTATAAATATTAAGCTATTTAATTTATTCTATCACCATAGTATAAATTAAATATACTTAATTTATTATTACAATTATGCCATCCACTTCTAAAATAAATATTACTCTTTTGCGGTGTGACCCTTTAGGTTCTCCATATTAAACCGGTTGTATAATAAATAAATTAGAACAATTCTAATTCATTTATTACGAATTAACTCTTTAATTCAGAATAAATAATTATTCCACAATAAGGGTAAGCCCCCTTAGCGATTAGTCGACTTTCCAGATAATATAGATTTCAACATTTAATCGTAAAAGAACCTTTCAGCAAATAGTTACCGTACAATTCAATCTTTCTACCACACAATGTCCCAATCAAATATAAGACACGGAATTTCTGTCAAGTCTTATTTATTTGATTATATGCATTTCAATTCACAAATACACAACTCTAGTTAATGTAAATTAGAAACTCCTTTCTAATTCCATTCAACCCTGACCAGGGATTTCTGAGTTGTCACTTATTGAATCACATAGGACATTCTCTCCCTTTACTGGAAGTGGTAGATCCTTTGTTGACCATTCATCTATCTCCATGTGTACCTTATTATACCCAAGCACATCCTTTGATATACCAATAGGTCTTAAGGAATATGTCAAAGTATAACTTAGTACACACAAGATACTAAGATGATCTCGAGTCTAAGAATCACTTGTACGACTATCACATAAGGAACTCCTATTGACAGACGAGTAAAACTCCATTAGGTGTTCCTTGAGCGAGTCACGTTCAGTGAACTTATTCTCTAATAAGCACCTACATACTTACTTTAGTGTCTCTACACAAATGATTATGAGATCAATCATCCTCTTCATAAGAGCAAGTATAGTATGTGTCAATCTATCCGGATCTACTAATCCCCTTTTTAGTGATCCAACGATTAGGAACAATTTTAGTTTTGAGCTATCTTGAATTTAGATCTCATTAGCATGATCCTCATCATGGTTCTAAAAGCATTGCTCGAAAACTATGGGTTTATCCATTTGATTAATTCAAGTAATTAATCATGAATAAAGAAATGCCTTGATACATTTATTAATAAATGAACAAGATTACAAAGTATATGCTTATCACATCAAATGTGATTGGCTTGAGGGCATATTACTTTCAGTTAGCAGGCAATATCCTGAACTAATCAGGAAGAGGAAAGGAAAGAAAGCCCTTGGGATTGAAGAACCTCAAGGATCATCAAACGAGGCCTTTGACGTTGCTCCTGGAGAGAAGGCTGCCTCAGAAGATGAAGAATCAGAACAGCGAAGGGAAACTCGCAGTAAGCATAAGGCTGAGGAAGTCACCTCAACAGAGCCAAAACCAAACAGAAGAAAGCTAGTAAAATTAGCCGATCAAATAACTGGAAAAGGCTCAGTAGCTGAAGAAGAGCTACATGAAAAATCAGACAATGCTCCAATTGAGGGGGATCCATTCGAAGCGACTAAACCTATTGTTGCTCAGGTTGAAGGGGAGATTCTAGGAGAAACCATCCCAAAAGATATATCAATCCCTCCAGCCACAATAAATACTAATGAAGAGGATGACATCGAGATAGAGGCAATGGGAAGAAATGAACAAAGGCACCTCGACTACAACTGTAATGACCACGAATTCTATTAGACATTGTAATTATATTTATTAAATAATTAGCAATGAATTAAAAAATTTGTACTAATTAATTGTGCATTAAATAATTGAATAAATATACTTGTGTATGTGTGTATTTATTTAAAGTAATAAAGCAAGGTGTATAATTAATTAAAGCAAATCTAATTGAATTATGTTATAAGTCCAAATGAGGTATTAAACTAGGTCAAATTAATTAACCTAATAGTCCATGTAATTAATTAAACCCTAGTCTATGTAATTAATTAAACAAGCCCAATACTTGTTTAAATTAAATATAACATATGTTATTTAAGGATAGTCCAATAGAACATTTAAATTGAGCCCAACCAAATTAAATGGATGAGCCCAATATAGTAAATCTTAGAGTCCAAAGTGCAGCCCAAATGAAGGTCAAAATGTTGGTCAATGTACGTATATATGTATATATATATATATATATATATATATATATATATATATATATATAGGTGAATATATGGATATAAAAGCTAAAAATATAAATGGAAATTAAAGCCAAAAATGGCCATTTGGCCAGCTGATTTGGGGGGCCCACTTGGTTAGTTTGATTATCTCACATTGCTTCTTTCACACACTAAGATTTGGTGGTTGAACAACCCTAGTTAATCACATTGTCATTCACCTAATCATTCAAGCAAATAGTAATCTTAATTAGCTTCTAATTTGACCAACACTAGTTGATTAAGAAGTTAATGAAGAGTTAGCAATGCACTATAAATAGAAGTGCTCCACACCTTGATGATGTTTGTTAGTCATTTGCTAGAGTTCAAGAAAGAAAAGAAATAGCATTTCCAAGAGAGAAGTAGAGAGAACACTAGTGAGTTGAAGGAAATTATTAGAGGAGGAGCTTGGTATATGTCACATAGTTTCACAACATACTTTGAAAGGAGAATAATAAGAGCACACAAGTCCATAAGGTTAAAAAGTGCTCTAACCTTTCCTTTCGTTCATTTTTATAATCTAGATATGATTTGAGCGGTTAAAATGTATTTTTAACCGATCAAAAGTTATTTCGATGGTCTAGAAGTCTTAAACGATATTATATATGTATATTTATGGTTTGATATATTTAAATCATATTTTGGTATGTGTGTAATGCATAAAAATGAAAGAAATGTCTATATTGAGTTTTACCGGTAAAATCCTAAATGCCTATGTTCAATTTAATATTGTAGTTTGACATGTACAAGTTGGAAAATAAATTTCTATGGCTATAAAGTTACATATATGAGTTATAAAGAAAACCCAACTTGAATCTTTCAAAAATATGAAAAAATGAATAAGTTATGGCTTTTACCACAAAACATGGCGTTTTGAAACCTTAGAGTTTTAAATATTTCCTTGTAAGCGATTTTACAGCTATTTTCGTTGGGAATTTGGATTTGTGATCTAAATAAAAATTGTAGAAGGGGAAATTCTTATGAGAATGGACTCAAGAATCAACTCAAAATATTTTAAAATGAAGAAGTTATGGCTATTGGAGTGACTTGGGGTCGAGCAGTCCAAATTAGGGTTTTGTGTTCTGTTTTGAATGCCCCGGCGCCCAGATTGGCCTATTCTGAACGCCCCAGCTTTGAAAGCAAAAAGTTTAAGTTGTCCGGGTAGGTTCGGTCTGGGTCGGGTCGGGTCGGGTCGGGACGGGACGTGTCGGGTCGGGTTTTCTTTGAAAATTTAAGCTGAACAAAGTGTAAAATGAATGTCTTTCTATAATAAACCAATATATGGAGTTATTAGTAACTAATTAGCAATTAAATGTTTAAAATAAAGACTAAAGTTAATACAATTAAAAAGTTAACTATAGCTATTGTTTCAAGGTTATTAAAATATTATTAAATGATCAATAATATTAGTATATGATTAACATGTTATTAAATGATTAATATCATTTGTAAATGATTAAAATGTTATTACATGGTCAATAATATTAACAAGTTAATAAAATATTATTAAATAATTAATAATATTAGAAAAAAAATAAAATATTATTAAATGATTAATAATATTAGAAGGTTAATAAACTATTATTAAATGATTAATAATACTAGATAATAAATAAAATATTATTAAATGATTAATAATATTAGAATATGACTAAAATAATATTAAATGGTTAATAATATTATAAAGTGAATAAAATATTATTAAATGATTAATAATATTAGAAGGTAAATAAATATTATTAAATAATTAATAATATTAGAATATGAATAAAATATTATTAAATGATTAATAATATTATAAAGTGAATAAAATTTTATTAAGTGATTAATAATATTAGAAGGTAAATAAATATTATTAAATGATTAATAATATTAGAATGATAATAAAATATTTTTAAATAATTAATAATATTATAAGACTAATTAAATATTATTAAATGATTAATAATATTAGATATGTGTATGAACTATATTAAAAATTAATATAGGTTTAATGTAATGGAAATATTATCAAGTAGTGACAATATTTTCTAAGTATTTAAATACCCGTCATTAGATAATTATGTAATTAAGTATTAGAGATGTAAAATGTATAGATGTTATCATATGAATGTGTATATGATACTAATTTAAAGATCAACTTGATTAATTGTTAGGTCTATCCAAAGAGAATTAAATTGAATTGGTTAGCAGTAGACTACACACGAGGCAAGTTTTCCTTAACCCTAAATTGTATTTATTGTTACAATTTCTCTTCAACTTTATTTACATTGAGCAATTCAATAATTGTTGAGCAAGTATCTACACTTGTAGTTATTTGACAGAGTTTTAAGTGGGTTAATTATCAAAAATTATTTCATATCATTATTGTTATTGTATTCGCACATAGTGCATTTACAAATGTATAGTTCATTAATTCAATAACTGTTTAAGAAAATCTAAGCTAATTGTTTCAGCTAGACGATGCAAGTTAAATTCATCACATTGAATATTTTAAAAGCTTATCCAAACCATTGGTTTGTACATATTCTTATAGTAAGATTGAGAATAAACAACCCTAAATAAGGGCGATTTTACCTGTTGGGAAACCGAATTTGCGCAAGATGTCTGAATGTTATGCATATACATATGGTACAAGAGGCTGATCCCCTCGAGTACTAGTTTTTCAAGGAGTTGGATATATATAAATGTTTATTCTACCTTTGTAGCAGTTCATGGTCCTTAAAGACCACTCAGCAGGAAAGAGTCAATCCATTCTTATATTGAAAAAATTGATTCTTGATTTCTTTCACAATTGTTGTTTATTGTTGAAAACCCTGATGTTAATTTCTCTTTCATCATGATATATGCTATGTTATTTATTTATAAACTTGCTGAGTCATTTAGCTGCTCATTCTTGCTATATCATGACTTATTTCAGCTAAGCCCGAATGTTCAAAACCAAACAAAGGAAAGGGAAAAGCCAAAGCTTAGATTAGCTTGATGCATGCTAGATTAATTACTTATATAAAATTCCTTTTGTAAATCTTTTGTATTTCCTTAAGATATGTAATGTCATGTTAAGGTTAATTAACCTTAGGAAATGTAGCCTTTTATAAGAAACCTTTTGTATTATTCCACGAAGTTTAAATGTAATTTATATATTTAATTGTTAGTAAGTATTGTACAGTGAAAAACCAAACCTGAGGTTATGGAACCCAGATTTGGGGTCGTCACAGGTTGGTATCAGAGTTGTAGGTTAGAAACGTTAGGATTGTGAAACCTATGATATAACCTTAGTACTAAACTCATATCGAGTGCGTTAGGAGATGAATCGGGGAGATTCATCATGTTGTGTATTTTTGGAGGTGGATTGAGGAAATCCATCGAGCCGAGATGTACATGATAAAATATCATTTTATTTCATCAATGAATATATTTTATTGCTGTACTAACATGTGTTATTTTTATGATATAGGATGACGGAGATTGGACAGTCTAGTCATGCTGCTGAGGAGGTGGTTTATACGGATATCCACATGGATATGGCGCAGCCGCTGGTGGCTGCACCGATAAAGTTTTCGGAGTCTGATACCGAGGAGGGTGATCATGAGGAGCCTGTTAGAGGTAGAGTTATGAGGTCATACAGTGAAGATGAGGCCGAGTCTGACGAGTCTGAGGATGAAGAGTCAGCTGAGTACGTTGATGGCATGGGCACTACTGCCAGTGACATCATCGACTCACTGACTACGAGGAATGATGAGCTGAAGGATAGGGTTCAACATTTGGAAGAGTAGAATCAGACCCACCAGCATACGGAGAACCAGTATAGGAATGCAGCATATCAGTTCTCTGGTGAGAACACGGAGCTAAAAGAGAAAATGGTAGAGATGGAGACTAAATTGGTAGAGGCTGAGCTGAAGATTCAACAAACACAAGCAGAGAAGGAGGCCATTAGAGGCCATTGGCAGCAAGCGATAGAGGATAGGATTGAAATGGAGATCTAGCGAGATTCAACACATGGGCAAATGCTAGAGCTGGAGAATAAGGTTAAAGAGAAGAGGGTGAGGATCGATAGACTTAATTATGTCTATCGTTCTTCCTTTGATAGATTTCAGAGTAGGGTGCACTACTACCCAACTGAGGAGGGTCAGTCCAGGCACACTATCAGTAGGAGCTTGGTGAGGGCCATAGGGGATGAGGAGTATGATGACATTGTTCGTCGAGGGATGCGCAGGCATTAGTAGTAGTTTTCTTTATTTATATGTAAATAGATGCAGTAAAAACCCACCTTTTGTTTTGACAGAGGATTAGTATGATGTAAATCGCAACTCTAGAAAGTTATGGGATATGATTATGATTAGATCCCGTCTTTTGTGGTATTTCAGGGATAGTAGCATTTATAGCAGTATGCTTATGATGTAAAAGTACTATGCACTATGATTTTAGCATATGAATATAAATACAGATCTGTTTGTGTTTATATGTGTCGAGATGCTTAATTATACTTTTGTGAAATTGCTTAAGCTACAAAATGGAAGTAAAAAGATAAAGTAACTTTAACGATTTAAATTTTCTTTATACAGAAAATCCCACCACATAGAAGAAGTTAACCACTACCCCCACCACCACCGAAAGAGTCAGTCAAATGTTGGAGGGGTACCGCCAAACCCGGTGCAAGATCTTGTGAAAATGCTAATGGGAGCATTTCGCGGACGTAACGCAAATGCTGCTGGAGCACCAAACCCTGTCACTCCACTAGCTAACTTCAAAGATTTCAAACTAATAGCACCACTTGAATTCCGAGGCACAACAGATCCTATAGAAGCGCAAACCTGGATCGAGGAAATGGAAAAGGTCTTTGAGGTTGCACGAGTATCGGATGAGCAAATGACCTCATTTGCTACCTTTATGATGAAGGGGGAGGCGAACTATTGGTGGAAGGCCAACAAAAGCAGAGCAGGAGAAGGAACTATCGCGTGGGCGCGATTTAAGGAACTTTTCTTAGAAAACTACTTTCCGGAAAGCACGCAAGCCAGGATGGAAGTTCAATTCCTGGAACTCAAGCAAGGAAATATGTCTATATCTAACTACGCTGCCAAGTTCAATGAATTGGCAAGGTTCGCCCCACACCAGGTGGACACTGAAGTGAGGCACGTAAGGAGACTTGAGCAGGGACTTGAGTAAGGTCGTTGTTCTTCAAATTACCAACTTTACAACATTGCTGGAGAAAGCTATAATAGTAGAAAGGGGAAATGAAACCCTAAACAAGCATAATCAGGAACAAAACAAGAAAAGAAGCGAATGAGAAAACAGAGAAGGTAGCAACGGGGGCAGTAGCCCGAATAAGCGAAAGTGGAACAACAATAACAGCAGCAACAGTTCGGGAGCACCCCAGGGAAGTAAACAGAAGAAAGAAAACAAGTGTAGTAACTGCGGAAAGAGCCACACAGGGGAGTGCATGAAAGGAAGGAATGTTTGTTACAACTGTTGGGTATTTTCTATATAAATATATGCGTTGTAGACACCCAAATTTTGCACTTCTCTACTAACCCTGGCAGGATAGGAAAATATCAAGATTGCGGTAACCGTATTTCACGGAAGTCGGGGGGTGCCTAACACCTTCCCCTCGCTTAAGCAAGCCCCCGAACTCTATGAATCTCGGTTTGCGGACCAATTAATCGGAGTCACATATGAGCCAGCGATTACGAAAATAAATTCGGATGAGTTGGTACATCCATTTCAAATATACCAACTGGCGACTCTGGTCAATTGGCTCATAAAAAAATCGATCTTTCAAAACCCGTCGACACTAAGCCGACCCTTTTCTAAACCACATTTAATTCAAAAGGCTAAAATTGGAAAAGGGCATTTTAATAATAAAAAACGAGACGGCGAAAATCCCGGCGTCGACAATTGTCCAAGAGACTCTACCCAAAAACTAAGTTGCCCCATTTTCCTAGGAAACACGATTGCACTTAGCATGTGCAACAAGCCTTTAAACCCCATGGTTACCCCAAGTGGACGAGTTGTGTCTCGTAAGGGTTTGCAGTGAATACACCCACAAAATTCTAAAATTTTAAACCTAAAAATTTGAAAAATTCTTTCAAATTTACCCACACCCCCAAACTTAAAACAGACATTATCCTCAATGTATAAAATAAAGAAAATTAAGAACATGGGACTCCCCTGAATATGTAGCATTTTTCCTCCTCATCTGCTAAGTCTGAGCTACATAAATAACCTGAAACAAAACAAAAGAATAAATAAATAAAACTAAACTTTACTACTAATTTTTTTTACTAAAAATAAAAATAACTAAAAACTAAAACTAAAACTTAGGTTACCTCCCAATAAGCGCTTATTTTTAAGTCTCAGCCTGACTACTCCATTTTCTTCAATCAGGTTCAATCGCAAAAATTGTCTTTTCATGCCTCCTTTTTGTCTTTTCTTTGAACTCTATTGCATCCTTGAAATATTGTGAACCACCCCCAAACTTGAATTCATCCAAGTTATCAAAGTCTTTAACAAAGTCAATCAGATAGTACTCCTCAAAATTCTGAATTTGTTGCACGAAATGCATAATCGAATTTTTCTTAATACCATTCGAATTCAAGACTTGATCATCCACATAATTCTCTTCGTCTTTCCAAACCTTGCTCTTCTTCTTTTCAACATCATCATCATCTTCCTCATCTGAACGAGACCTCTTTAGATTTACTTTTTTAACTTCTTGAAACTCCTTGTCATTTTCTAATGTAACTGCCTCCCACTGCTCTTTACCTTCCTCCTCAAGAGTTATCTTTGTATTGCTAGGTAACATATTGTGAATGTAATTGTTGACTAGAGTTGCAAGTTGTTCCCTTCAAATCTCATCCTCTTTCATTTGAATCTCCCACTCTCGCATTGATTCTTCATTGCGTTTACTACTCATCTCGTTATACTCTGTAATCCTCGCAAGAATTTCCTCACAAGTTGAACTCATCTCGTTATACTCATCTCACTGGTGAGATGGAGCATAAAATGCACTCACCGGGGAAAAAAAAGAAAAGAGAAAAAGGAAAAAAAAGCATAAAATGCACCCATTTAATTGAAGAAAAAAATAGCTTAAAAGAAATTAATAATCCTAGTAGTGTTTAAAAGATTAAAAACTTTTTGACCCCTTAAGTTATATTTGCATATATTAACTTCGAGTGATGTGAAAAATAAAAGTATAGAGTTTTGTTGTATATATTTTTGATATCTTTTATGAAACATTTAATTATGTGAGCGGATCTAAGCTTTTTCGTTAGTTTGATACATTTGGATTCACGCACACACGAAAGATCTTGAGTAAAGTAAGATTAATAAATATGTTGAACTTTTGGACTTTTCATAATTTTGAAATTTTCTTTGAGTTATTAATTTTGAAATCGTGAAGGCTAAAGTTGAAATTCATATTGACTCATTACTTGAGTTGTTGAGTTAGTAGAATCTTAGTTTTTATTTTTGTTTTGCTTGAGGGCAAGCAAAGAGTTGAGTTTGGGGGTATTTGATAATGAGTTTTTATACCTTTTTATTAAGTATTTTTAGGCTTACTTATTTGTTAGTTTTTAAGCATTTTAATTAATTTTAGGTAATTTATTTAATTTTATGTGTTTTTATTATTTTTAGTATTTTTATATTATTTTTATTTATTTTATATTTTATTTTGTAGGAAATAAAAAAGGAATGGCAAATCTGTAAATTCTGCAATATCCTGGTGGCAAAAGTGTAATTCTGCAAGAAGCTGGTGGCAAAATCGTAATAAAGCAGATTCCTGGGGGCCCTGATTGTAAATATCCAGCGCGATGGCATTTTTGTAATAACGGCAACAGTCTTGCGCGCCATGCGCGGGTTAAAGTTAATCGAAGCAGCAGCAGAGCGACGTCATATGGCGTGTTGGATGGCAACAGCAGGAAACGCGCGTGGCGCGAGAGCGGAAGAGAAAGACTGGAATGGAACGGCGTCGTTCCAGCTGGCAGCTATGCAAGTATCGCGCAATGCGCGCAATAGGACTGTTGACCTGGTCAGCGTACGCGAGGGCCGTGTTTGGCTTGAGCATTAATTTCAGAAACGGCATTATTCGCGGATTTTGCTTTAATTTGATTCCAAATTGGATTTCTTTTCCACATTAGCTTAGGATTATTATTGTACTCCTATAAATAGACTATGTAACTTTTATTTTCAGCAGATTAGAATGGATTATGATAGATTAGAATAGATTATGACAAAATATATTATATTAGAGTAATTTAGGAGTAGTTTTAGGAGTAAATATTTAACGCGGAGGAATCAAGAATTGAAGGCGGGGCATGGGAATTGGAAACTGTGATCCGAGTGACAGACGGATATCAACACAGATTTGATTTCTTTTCTTTCTCTTTTATTTTTATAATTTTGAGATGTTGAATTATTTGTGGATAATTAATTATTTAATTATGAGTTAATTTTTATTT